>BPLR01005105.1:0-56390 GCA_021605095.1 Caerostris extrusa | reverse complement strand
GACACTGAATCATCATTCAGTTGCAGCTGACGGTTTTGAAAGTCAAAAGTAAGGGCACGGTTATTAGGTAGGGTTGAGCCTATGGATTTGTATTGATAGAAGGAAATGTAAGAGAAAAGAAACCAAATATTGTTGTGAATTTGGAATTTGAAAGGTGAATAAAGTGGGGAACAAATTGGGACAAGTTGTTCTCTTATTAGTACACAATTTTTATTGATTAATTATTTTAAAACAATTACTTTTCTTTAAACTAATAGAGATGAATATTTCTGGTAAATTTATCGAAATATTTAAATATATTATAGCTTAAAAAATGGAATTACTGCATCAAAATAATGTTTATTAGAGACGTTTAATTCTTACTCGGGGTTAACTTCACAGAAATTGACAACAAGGAGCGATTGAGTCGCAGCGCAGTTACTACAAATCCAAGAATTATTTAAATTACTTGAAGACTAATTCATATTGTTACAAAAGATTTTCAATTAAGATTAAAAAATGTTTTACAAAAATCTGAACTTTAAATATTTCAACAGCTGAAAAATAAGATGGTTGAAAAACAATAAGTTAGGAAAACGGAATTGTAAGTTAAAAGTTAAGTAAGTCTCAATGCATTAATTTATTAATACATAAATTTATATAACATATATTTATAGCACGAAATTTCTGGTATATCCAAACATGAAATTATGCGCAAAATTTCACATTGTAAAACCCATATTTGAGTATTCAAGAAATAAAAAAAGTAATTAAAATAAATTTATAAATCATATTCAACTAGATGATGAAGTGAAATCAAATTAATTTAGTTTTATGATTAACGATAAGATTAGATAAACGTTAAATTACAAATTCACAAAAACTGTGTTACAACAACAATTTTGCTTCCATCTAGTCTTGAAATAAAGCAATAAATGCAACTTTACAATGTTACAATCAACAGAACACAATCATACTTGAAGTTAAATAGAAAAAGAAGCAAACAAATTAGAGCTAATCTAATAACACCACCATAGCAGTAAAAGGAGAATCTCTTCACGACAGTATGGTGGTAACTCAATTACATTTCCTCCATTAGCTCGAAATTCACCCCTAACCCCACCTCCAAATTTACAAAGTCTAGAGTTCCATTAATGGCTTTGACCACGAAACGCAAAGGATAAGTCTTGGATTTGTGGCAACTGCGCTGCGTCTCAATCGCTCCTTGTTTGCCAATTTCTCTGAATTAACCCTGAGTAGGAGTTAAACGACTCAATAAACGTTGAGCCAGGTTTACTTAATATCCTTCGTTAACCCAAGAAAGTGTAACGGACTAATGGCTGGTTACTTCGACAAATCTTTTAAGTAGTTCTCCTTTTTCTTTTTATCGTTATCTTGAGAAGACACTGATTCATCATTTTCAGTTGCAGCTGACGATTTTGAAAGTCAAAAGTTAAGGGGACGCTTATTAGGTAGGGTTGAACTTATGGATTTGTATTGATTGAAGGAAATATAGGAGAGAAAGGAAGTAAATATTGATGTGATTTTAGAACCTGAAAGTTGGATAAAGTGTATGATTTTTGTAATATACAAATAAAAATTTAGTTTAACATTGGGAAAACTTCTACTGTTATCAAATTCACAATTTTTATTGATTAATTATTTTAAAACAACATTTCTCTAAACTAAAAAGGTAAATATTTATGATAAATTTATGGAAATATTTAAACATTTTATAGGCTAAAAATAAAAGATACCGCATCAAAATATAAAGATTTCACATTGTTACAAAGATTTTCAATTCATGATAAAAATGTTTTATTAAGATCTGAATTTTAAATATTTTAAAAGCAGAAAAATAGGGTGGTTCAAGAACAATAAGGTAATAACACGAAATTACAATTGTAAGATTCAATGCATTATTTTATTATTACATAAACATATATAGCATATATTTATAGCAAAAATTTCTGGTCAATAACCCCAATTATAAAGTTATTAGCAATATCTACATTGTAACACCCATATTTGTGTATCAAAGGGATAAAAAGATAATTAAAACAAATTTAGAAGTAGTATTCAACTAGTGATAATGGTGAAAATGTGAAAATCAATTAAGTTAATCTTTAATCATAAGACTAACTTAATTGGATAACAAGATAAACGTTAAATAAAAAATTCGTAATTGTTGTTCCACAGTCAAGACAGAATCTAATCTTGAAACAAGACAATAAATGCAACTTTACAATGTTGCAATCAACAGAATACAATGACACTTGAAGTTAAATAGAAATAAGAAGCAAACAAATTAGAGCTAATCTAACAATACCACCACAGCAGTAAAGGACAATATTATGGTGGTAACTCAATTACATTTTCCTCCATTAGCACGAATTTCTTCCCCCTAAAAACCCTCCACCATATTATGAAAGTTAAGCCTAGAGTTTCATTAGCGGCTTGACCAGAAACGCAAAAGGAGAAGTCTTGGATTCGTGGCAACTGCGCTGCTCGTCTCAATCGCTCCCTTGTTGCCAATTTCTCTGGAATTAATCCCGAGTGGGAGTTAAGCGACTCCAATAAACGTTGAGCTGACTCTTCATTTCTTAAAATCATCCGTTAACTCAAGAAAGTGGAACGGACTAATAGCTGGTTTCTTCGGCAAATCTTTTAAGTATTTCTTCTTTTTTTCTTTTTATGGTTATCTTTAGAATTCACTGAATCATCATTTTCAGTTGCAGCTGACGGTTTTGAAAGTCAAAAGTTAAGGGACGATTATTAAGTAGGGTTGAACTTATGGATTTGTATTGATTGAAGGAAATGTAAGAGAAAATGAAGCAAATATTGATGGGATTTTAGAACTTGAAAGTTGGATAAAATGTGTGATTTTGTAATATGCATATAAAAATGTAGTTTAAAATTGGGAAAGTTCTTCTCTTATTAGATCCTAATTTTTATTGATTAATTATTTAAAAGAATTTCTTTTCTTTAAACTAACATAGATTAATATTTTTAATATAGCTAAATTTTTAAAATATTTGATTTTATAACTTAAAAAATAAAAAATTCTGCACCAAAATAACATAATTCACATTTACAAAGATTTTCAATTTAAGATAAAAGTTTTTTTTATGAGCGTCTGAATTTTAAACATTTTATTAGCTGGAAAATAAGATGGTTCAAAAACAATAAGCTATCAACATGCGAAATTTTAATTGTAAGTTTTAATGCATTACTTATTATATAAATCTATAGCATATAATTGGGGCCTGATGGTCGATTGACTAGCGCTCTGGTGCTCTCTGTGGCAGAGGTTTCGGGTTCCAGTCGCGGGTGGTGCTATGGTTGCTTTAGTGGTTCGGAATCCACTTTAAACAGTGGGTCCTTATCAATAGGATCGTTGAGAGTAGGGTTGACAACTATCCATAAAAATATATCTATGAATCCGCCAGAAAAATATTTCTAATCTATCTCGAAATCTGCCAGAAGGCCTTCGCCCACCATGCGACTGTTGCGCCACTGATGATGATGGGCATAAACTGTAGCGCACTAAATTTTTGGTTAGTATTACAAAATGTAAATTATTGGCGATACATCACAATGCCACACCCATGTTTGTATATTCCAGAAATAAAAGAACAATTCAAACAAATATATAAATAATATTCATCTAGAACCAGTGAAGAAGAAAAATATATAATTTGTCTGCTCTGGGATACGTCAAGTTATTTCTGCTATATAAATTATTAATAACCTTGAAGTTTTATCATCAGATTTAACCCCTATTTCTAGCATTAATCTAGATATTGCATAGATAAACTTGATTTGATAACAGATTGAAAAGTATCAAGCATTACAAGGGTAGTTCAGATAATCAATATCATGAATAATTATTAATTCATAATGAGTTTTCATTTATTTACCCAAATGGGAGGAATATCCAGGAGAATTATAAACCGGTTTATGGAACATTCATTCATATTCATAGATGCTCGCCATAAACACATCCTTACCGAATCAGTTGTTCGTAATTGGAAATCTGATAAATAACAATGCCACTGAAAATTATGCTACAGTGGGGACTTCCAAAAGCAGTCTCATCGGCATCATTAATGATGAACTGAAACGAGCCCTAGGGATCAAATTGGAGCTCTTTGGGATTATTTCTGGTACGGAGTGTTCTGGTTAAAAAGTTTTGTTTGATTTTAAGTGTGTACCTATGAATAAGATCGTAATCGGAAAGAAAATAGGAATTAGAATTTTTCTATATTTTAAATGCCTCCTGGCAATTTTTTTTTTTAAATAAAGATGATTAATATGATGTGTTTTTTAACTCCAGATTTACTACCGTGTCCAAAAAAGAAGACTAATTTTAAATTTAAAAATCTCTTAAAAGCTATGGAAATTCAATTTTTTTCTTTTTAAGTTGCTGGCATTGTCCTTGACAAGACATTCCAAAGAAGTGACGTCAAAATATTCCTTAGTGTTTGAGTTACGCTGCTATTGTGAGACGCCAAACGATTCGGCGATGTTGTTAAAATCTCTGAATTAATTGAGCAAAGAACTTGTATTCAATTTTCGAAACGTATAGAATGCTGCATAGCGCATTCGGTGACCAGCTCCTCCTATATTGCAAAGAAATGTTTAGAAGTGGTATAAACAGTTTAAAGAAGGCAGAGAACGCGTTGAAGGCGAAGAACCTTCTGGTTGACCCTCTGGAACGAAGTTGAGGTCCGTAGGTAACAGGGAGAGACATCATGGTGCTTGCAAATCTTGATTGGTACTGAAAACACTGAATGCTCCAGCCAGCCTCACTGCATTGCTTTTTCGTGACTTTTTCGCCTTAAATGAGGCCCATATAATTTCACAAACAATCGTATTCACACCGCGCGACTTCCGGCTATTCCCCTTTTAACTCAAAAGACCACCCGGAGGCACCGTTTTGAGTCGATAAAAAGACATTCAACGAATCGCCGATGTCAGCATGCGTTGAGGGGATTGAAAAAGTTGGCATATGTGCATTTTGTCCGAGGAGATGGGATTTAAAAGAGATGAAATAAATTTGGAAGAATAAATAAAGGGTTTTTGAAAAATAATTGGTCTTACTTAAGCGCAGTAGTATATCTGTTTTTACAAATATTTAAAGAAGTACATGCCCTTCTTAATTAAATTAATTACTTCTTCAACTTTATTTTCAATATAACTTTTAAATAAAAATATTAATAGACTAAATATTTCAATACGTATGAAATTTATTAATATATATATATATATATATATAAACATACATTGCACATATTTATAACTATAGGTTGGTTAAACTCCAATAAAAGCATATTTTTTTACTTATGTAATTTTTAAATAAAAAATTATGCTTCTTATTGGAGTATATTAATTTATAGCTATAAAAATAATGAATGATAAATGATAGGTACAGTTACTTTTTATATATATAAATTAATTTTTATTAACTATTTTTTACAAGACTAATATATTTTTATTACATCTTATATTAAACTGCAAATTTTTTAGTAAATAATTATTAAAGGAAAAAGAAGTAAACAAGAATAAAATGAAAAAACAAATTATCATGACGCTGTGATATAAAAAATGCATCTTTTTGTTACTTAAAGTTTATCGTTATTTTAAACTTTTTATTTTTTCTTTTCATAAAAATATAATTTAATCAAATAAAAAACTGCTTGAAGCTTAAACAAAAAAGTTATTAAAATTGCAAAACAAAAAATTTTCTTTGTATATAATTGGTTTCAGGGGTATTTTTCGAAAATTTGGAATAATTATAAAACTTTTCATCAGAACTTTTTTTTCTTTTTAAAAATTAGAAAAATGGAATGTTTTAGAACAAAAAACCTTAAAATAATGGGTTTATTTGTACATGCAAATTTTAAGATAAAACATTGATGAAAACAATACAGCATAGAGATAAAAGTTAGGTTACTTGAATTGCAATTTGAACTTATATTTTACAGTTAAAAAAATTTAATTTTATTTTAACCACTAGAAATATAATTTGTTACGAGTACTGTTAGTTGTTTATTTTGTTATGAGTACTGTCTTATTTTTATCTTTCAACTCATCTTTGATTTTTTTTTAAAATTCATTAATTAAATTAATGTGCTAAGTTCTAAGAAAATCAAGTTCCAATCTACTGACCGATGCAAAAATATCCCCTTTCCTTACGTGGGCAAGTAGAAATGTTAAATACCTAAAAGGAAACTATAACACCCCTTAATGAAAATGGTGAATGTATCATTTTCTCCAGTGATTTCATGACATGTTGGAATTGATGGAAACGAAAAGGGCAGATCGCACACAAAACAGGAACAGAAGCTTTCTATCACTCATCCTATCCCACTTGACACTTTACGAGAACTATCCGGACGAAATTAAGCCGTCGCGTATTAGTGAATTATTATATTCAAAACGAAATGAAAAGTCTCGGATACACTGGGGGGATGACGGGAAAACTCGCAAAGAGGCTGTTGTCAATTTCAGATTAAGAACTGGACATGGGCTGCCAAGAACATCTGACCAAAAATAGATTATGAACTTTGATATATGTGTTCTCTTGGGTAAGACAGAGGAAACGAATAAAAGTCCATCTACTTGCTTGTTCGGGACTGGACTCACAAACAGAAAGGTGATTGGTGTAATAGCTTTATCGGGAGGGCCAGACAAAGTATATCCTGATCCCACGGACTTTAATAGGGTGCTTCTAGCTTTTTAAATACTTATCCTTAGAATATTTAACCTGTTTTTTAACGTTTTTTAAGACTTTTGGTCGTTTTGTTAAGAATGTTCGGTCTTTTTCCCTTGTAATTTTGATTCGTTTGATATGCTATTTTTGTTTCTACGGTAAGTGGTCAAATTTGTATGAATTCAGTCTTTACTCAAGTCATAAATAACAAAAATAAAAAATAACCCCACCAATAATTCATAACTTGAAAAACAATGTTATAACGTAATAATAATGTAATAAATAATGTTATAATATAATAACATATATTATATTCCCCATATCTTTTTTATGCTCTTCAATGCAGGTCTTTTCATGCTGCTTTTTAATGCTCCTCACGGTATTTATCTTACATATGTTATTAATTACTTTTCCATAAGTATGCTATTTTCAGGTATTCCCCCCCTCTCTCTCATATTTTATTAGTTAACTTTAGCTTTTCCAGAATAAATTATGCTGTTTACAGATAATTTATTTATCTAATTATAAATTAACTGGGATTAATTGTGTTATTTATAGATATTTCATTCGGCATATCTTATTAGTCGTAAGTTATTCTTGAATAAATTTTGCTCTAATCTAAAAATGGTAAAAAAGATAAATTGTTTTTTATCTTTATAAAAATATAATAATCACACATATTTCCTTTGAAGAATTAATATAAATTAATCGTAGTAACTAATTCTAAGGTATTCTGCTAGATAGTTCCCACCAGTTTATTTCTCACAAATGCAAATTAATCTACGGAAATTGTTTTTTAATATCAAATAAATCTTTTCATAAACAAATTTAGCTATTTTCAGAGCAACGAAGTCTTTTCGTAATAAACATGTTTTTGCTAAGTTTGCCCCAGTCAGTAAAAATCACGTTTATTTATACAGCAATACATTTAATCAAAGTTTTTGACAGATAAGTCAATAAATATATCTCCAAATTTTTTGTAACTACTTGTAACTAGTTTAAGTAATTACGCTAATTAATAAGGGAGTTATATTGTAATATTATATTTATGTATATTATTTAGATTATTTGTGTCAAAAACCTTTTACATATAGTTAATATTTTTTTTTAATGATTATTGTTTTACTGACCACGCACTATAATTTTTTTTATTAATTTCTTATTACTTTTCTCGATTAGATACTATATAATCTACTTTAATGGCACGACAGACCCCATGGTGGGCCAAAGCCTTCTGGCAGATTCTGAAACATGAGTTGTTATTTTTCTTTTCACTGGGTAGCATTTTGAGTCCTGCGACCAACGCTTACAGTTATATTATACCGAGTGTTTAAAGTGGGTTTGAACCACTACAAACATACAAAGCAACGGCGGGACTCGAGTTCTAAAATCAAGTATGGTACCGAGCTCTAGTCCCTTGGCCATCTTATAATCGACCTCTATATAATCTAACTCTGGAAAAAATATTATGCATTTGATGAAAGTTTTTGTGACATATTTGACGGAAAATTTATGAGATTTTTGAAAACAAATGTGGAATGTGTTATCACTTCATGCATTAAATATTTTTTATGTCAAAATATTGCACAAATATTAAAAAAACTACAACTCACAATATTCCAGTTGGAAAATCACATTGCGGATATAGTTAATAAATTTCTATAACCGATTTGAAAATGAATAGCAATGTTAAACTGAAAGAAGGAAACTTTCGGTTTGACAGCATATTTACCGATTTGACATTCGTGGCAGCTATGAGAAATTCAACGTCTAGAAAGTCTAGAAAGAGGAGAGACGAGCCATCCATAAGTTATTCTTGAGGTGACCGTTTCAAATTGCAAGGGGCAAAATATGGGTGGAACATTGTAGGCTTCCTAAGATTTATTTTGCTTAATGCTGACTATCTGGTACATATTTGGAGCCTTTTAATGGAGAATATTTTCAGGACAAAGTTCTGGAATTCAAAATGTCACCTGTGCCCTAAAGCGATTTGGACCAAAAGAGTTTTTTTTCAATATTTTTTTACAGAGTTTACATTACACCATTTATTTCTTAATATTATACCTAAATGGACATGGAAATTTTAAATGTTATCTTTTAGCCATTCAACCTTGTGTTCAACAACCTCGTTTGTAGACAATAATAGGTGAACAATCATCATAGTTGTTGGCAACTTTTAAGTGAACAACCTTTAGTGAAAGTGAGTGTCATCCCAAAAATCTGTTATTGGATTGTATGAATCTTCATTGACAAACAATCTTGTTAAAGAAAATCTTTAAAAGGAAATCTGTGTCTTTTATACATTGTTTTGGATGAATCACTCCAAGTGTATCGAAATATTTGGTCATTGCTGTGATTTTGCACTCTATATTTTATCTACATTGGATATTGGATACACACCGGATTGGATTGTGCAACATGGATACATATCTGGATTGTACAATAACATTGGACATTGAGACAATTTGAATTGGATTGTGCAACAACATTGGACACACTGGATTGGATTATCACGCCAAATATCTGCTATTGGATTGTATGAATCTTCATTGGCAAACAAACTTATTAAGAAAAGATTTAAAAAGGAAACATATGTCTTTATACATTGTTTTGGATGAATTTGTCAAATGCATCAAAACATTTGGTGCTTTTTATAGATTTTGCTATCAATTTTTTCTACATTGGACATTGGATACACGACCAATTGACATTACGCTTCGGATTGGATTGTGCAAAACATTGGACATTGATACGCCTCGATTGGATTGTTCAATAATATTTGACATTAGATAAAACATCGAATTGAATTATGCACAACACTGAATATTTTCTGCCCAATGTTATTTGTGACTGGATTCTGGCTTGTTTTCTATGTAAATAATTTCTTTTTAAAATTATAACTCAATGTTATAAATTTTCAGTAATTTTCTTCTTTAACTTACATCTTGTGAAATACTAATGATTATTTTGATGCTGAAATAAAACAAGTGAAAAATATGACAAAATATCATGATCTAAACTATTTAAAAATGTTCAGTGCCAATTTTAAAAAAAGGACATTCATATTTTTAAAATTGTTCACACTATCGAATCCATTTCTGCCCGTATAAGAATGCAGCGATATCCCAAAAGCAAATTGTGGCACGTTGAATTTCAAGCACAAAAAAACCCCCATCTATTTTGGAACCCAATCCTGCAGCCAGTCCACTGGAATCGATGAACCTTTTTTATGCGAAAGGAATAAAAACGTTCAATCTCTCGTGTTGCTCGTTTATCAATTCACAGAACACTGCACGGATCCTCTTGCACTGGTGGTAACCCGATCCCGTGAAAAAAAAAGGAACACACATTTTATTCCTCTTGTGGAGCTTAGTTGCCGGGAAACGGCAAGTCCCTGTGCAAAATGTATCGAATGGATGTATCAGACTCCAAACAAGTAGATGGATTGAAAAATTCAGATACATAGGTATGAAAACAGTGGTGCCACAAAAAGTTTAGGATTTCGTGCAGAATTGGATTGTGCAATAACAATGGACATCTGATTGGATTGTGCAACGCATTGGACGATTGGATTGTGGAAATAACATTGGAATTGCATTAACATTGGACATCGATTGGATTGTGCAATAACAATGGAACATCTGATTGGACTGTGCAATAACATTGGATAGGATTGATTGTGTGCAATAACATTGGACAATCTGTATTGTGCAATAACATTGCACGCAATGGATTGTACAATAACATTGGACATTGGATGCATCGAATTGGATTGTGCAAAAACATTGAACATTGGATACGCATCCGGATAGGATTGTGCAACAGCATTGGACAATGGATACGCATCAGAATGGATTGTACAATAACATTGGACATTGGATGCACGTTGGATTGGATTATTACAAAAACATTGAACATTGGGATACGCATCGGATAGGATTGTGCAATAACATTGGGACAATGGATACGAATAACGGACATTGGATGCGTGTACAACATTGGATACGCACATCATTGATTGACAATGTGCAAAAACATTGGACGTGGATGCACATTAGTTGGAGTGAAAAACATTAACATGGAGAGATTAACACGCCATTTGCTGTTGGATTGTACGAATCTTCATTGGCAAGAACCTTATTTAGAAAAGATTTAAAAGGAGATTTAGATATCTATACATTGTTTTGGACACTAATTTATCGTAAGTGCATCAAAACATTTAGCCATGCTTATGATTTTGCAATCAATATTTTTCTACATTGGACTGGATCCTGTGCTATCTTAAGTTACAGTAAAAACTTCCTTAAAAATTATAATTTAATGTTATGAAGTTTCAGTAAACTTTCATTTTTTGTGAAATATTCTATGGAACACGAAGTGATTATATTGATACTGAAATAAAATAATATGCAAAATATCATGTTCCTAAAAATATTTAAAAAATTCATTGCCCATTTCAAAATGACATTAATGTTTTTAAATCTGCTGACAACATCCGGAGTAATATTTCGTAGCCAGTCAACCAAAGCTGACAATATTTCTGCATGAATAAAATGTAGCGATTATCCAATGCAAATTGTAGCACGTTGGAATTTTAAGCCCAAAAACATTTATTTGAGGAGCCTTTTCCAACTCAGCAGCCAGTCAACCGAAATCGATGAATCTATTTTTACCTAGAAGAATAAAACGTCCCACCTCTCTCGTGCTGCTTCGTTTATCCATTCACAGAACACTGCGCGTATCCCCTGCACTCGCGGTATAACCTGCCTATGGAAAAAAAGGAATAAAAATTTTCATTCCTTTTCGGGACTTAGTTGCCGGAAACGGATAAGTCCTTTTGCGTAATGAATGGATGCTATCCGACTCTTAAACAAGGAGATGGACAGATGAGAATTTTGCTTATTGTAAATTCAGATACATAGGTGAGAAACAGTGGTGCCACAAAAAAAGGTTTAGATTTCTAGCACTTTGAATTGGATTGTGTATTATCATTGGACATTGGATATGCATCAGATTGGATTTTTTGCAATAACATCATATACACATCGGATTGGATTGGACATTGGATCCAACATTGGATTGTATAATAACACTGGACATTGAATACACATCGGATTGGATTGTACAACAACATTGGACATTGAATACACATCGGATTGGATTGTACAATAACATTGGACATTGAATACACATCGGATTGATTGCAATAACATTGGACATTGAATACACATCGGATTGGATTGTACAATAACATTGGACATTTGATAACATTGGACATTTCTATTTAATGATATCGGGGGGACTGGGTTCCACATTATATGTCCACTGTCTTCTGCTATGTAAATAATTTCTTTTAAAAATTATGTGTGGTTGTTGTGACTAATCCTGAGTGTCCTACATGCGAACATTCTATCAGTAATTTACCATGGACTTACTCAAAGGGTGCAGCTTCTGTTGTGATGGAGCACCTGTAGGTAGAAGTCTGATTTTTGCCCTTGACGTCGAAAACCCAGCACCGAACGCCAGAGCGTTAGACCGGTTATCCAAGTCCTTTAAAAATTGCTTCTCAGTGTTATGAAATTTCAGTAAATTTTTGATTTTAATTTTATAAAAAAAAAGGAAAAATGTGCTCTACAATATTTAAAAAAAAAATGCACTGCACATTTTAAAATGACATGCAATATCAGAGTCAATTTCTGGATGTATAAAAACGTAGCGATTATCCCAATGCAAATTGCAGCACGTTGAATTTTAAGCACCAAACAAAACATTTATTTGAGGAGCTTTTTTCTTCCTGAGCAGATAGTCAACCGGAATCGATGAACCTATTTTTACCCGAGGAATAAAAAACGCCCCTCTCTCGTGCTGCCCGGTTGTCAATCCACAAGAACAGTGCACGGATCCACCCCTACTTGTGGTAACCTGCCCCGCGAAAAAAAAGGGAATAAAAATGTCCTCCACTTTCGGAAAACTTAGTTGTCGGAAACGGATAAGTCTCAGGAATAAATCTATCGAATGGATAATCCGACTCTAAACAAGGTGATTGGACAGACGAGAATTTGATTATTTGAAATTAAGATACATAGGTATGAAAAAAAACAGTGGTGCCACAAAAGTTTAGGGCACCTTTGAATTAAGCAATAACATTCGACATTGAATTCGAATACGCATAGGATTGGATTGTGCAATAATACACATTGATATGTCGATTGAATACGCATAACACTGAATTGGATTGTTGTGCACTAACATTGAACATTAAATACACATCGCATCGGATTGTGTAATAACATTAGACATTGATACAAATCGGACTGGATTATGCAATAACATTGAACATTTTCTGTCCAATGATATATGTGACTGGATCCTGTGTTATCTCGCAGCCTGGCTGCAATTGGCTAGAGCTCTGGCCTTTGGTATGACAGACTTAGATTCGAATCCTGTCGGTGAAAATGGATGTTTCATAGTGGTTCGGAATCCACGTTAAACTGTAGGTCCGGTCTGTTAAGCCGTCATGTACACAAGATGACCGTAGATCGGTCAAAAAACCAAACCTGTTTTGCTCTGTACATACTTTTAAAAATTATAACTCAACATTATGAATTTTCAGTAAATTTTTATTTTTAACTTCGACATCTTGTGAAATACTTCGTAGAATGAAATGATTATTTTGATACTCAAATAAAATAATTTGATACTCTAAATATGATTGACGTGCCAAAATATTTTTAAAAACTTCTTTGCATATTTTTTAAAATGACATCATATTTTTAAATCTCCATTGCTATTCGAGTCAATTTCTGCATGCATAAGGGATGGCAATATGAAAAGTAGAGATTATCTCAACGCAAGTTGTAGCACGTTAAATTTTAAGCAAAATAAAACATTTATTCGAGTAGCATTCTTCCTGCTCAGCAGGCAGTCAGCCGGAATCGATGAGTCTATTTTTGCCCGTGGAATAAAAAAATGCCCCCCTTCTCTTCCTCGTGCTGCCGTTCATCAATTCACAGAACAGTGCGTATCCACTCGCACTCGTTGTAACCTGGCCCGTGGGAAAAACAGGAATAAAATTTCTATTCCTCTTTGGAGCTTAGTTGCCGGGAAACGGATAAGTCCCGCCGAGAAATGTGTCGAATGGATGTATCCGACTCTAAGCAAGGGGAGATGGACAGACGAAAGGGATTTGGTTATTTGAAAATTCAGATGCATAGGTATGAAACAGTAATTGCCACAAAAGGTGTCGGATTTCTTGCATTGTGATTAGTTTCTTTAAAATTTGTCGATACTGTAAATAACACTACTGTGCCCAAAAAGTAAGACCAATTTTTTTTTTTTTCAAAACTCTTTATTTATTCTGTCAAATGTATTTCATCGCCTTCAAAAGTAATCCTCCGGACTGTAATGCAGTTCTGCCAACTATTTTTGCAATCTCGATGCATGCTAAAATGTCAGCGGCAGGGATGGCCTTCTTCAAATCGTGCTGCGATTCACTTTGAATCTCTTCAATCGACTCAAAACGGTGCCCCCGGAGTGGTCTTTTAAGTTTAGGGGATAGCCAGAAGTCGGTAGGGGATAGCCGCACGGTGTGAATACGGTGGCTTCTTCCGAGCGATATGGGTTTCACTTTGGCGAAAACGTTACGAAGAATCAATGCAGGGAGCTGGCGCATTCAATGTTTTACCAATCGATAGTTGACGCGATTTAGGCCCAAAATGGATTTGACCGATTCTTTATAGTTCAACACGCCTTAATCATCACTAAAAAGGATATATCTCTGATTGTAAATCAGCGACGGGTTTTGCAAGCACACTAAATCTGTAATTCTTTGGACGTGAGCGTCGTCAGTTGAGGATGAGTCGGTCGACGGAGGGCCCTTCAGTCTTCAAAAGCTACTCAAAACTTACTTTTTGGGCTGTTTATACCACATGTAAACATTTATTTCGATATATGGGTAGCTCTCTTTGCCTTCTGCAGCATTCTATACGTTTGCCGCAAAAAACAAAAAAGTGATTGCAGAGTTCTTTATCAATTAATTCAGACATTTTCCAAATCAAAATCATATCTTTTAGCAAACCCAAGTGTGGGCTCAAACACTAATGAATATTTTGACATCAAATTTCACACAGATGTCAAGGACAGTGCCAGCAATCTAAAAAGAAGAAACAATTTATTTTCCATAATTATTAATTTCGGGTATTTTCGAGGTAGAAAAGTGGTCTTCACTGCAGGTTGAGTGTTGATGACATAACGGTTTATGGCTTTATAAAGTGGAGGGAAATATCGTTTTTTTGAAAAATGATTGGTGTGAAGAAAGAGAATACATTTTTCTCACAACCTCTTATTATGCTATATGATCCAACTTCTATTGTTGTTATTTGTTATTACTAATCATTGGTGCAGAAAAGCCTACACCAGGTCCAGACCGATTGTTCTACTGGGCGGATCTGAATGCGAAAAGCTGTAAAGCTTCACTTCTAGCAAGAACCACGAGACTGAGGCTGGCAAAATCTCAGGGCTCTCAATACTCTACAGATATCACATGAACGCTATGATGGGATCTATGGCTTAAAAGTGGATTTCGAAACACTACAAGAAGCATGTCATAACCGCGTGACTCTGCCCTGAACCCTGGCGGCACCGAGGTCAGGCGCTTGGGCATTTGGGCTATTTAAGCCCCTCTAACCTCAAATTGATTTATACTACTTTTTATTAATTTTAACGAAATCGGAAAAAATTTAATAATTTTCTTAAATTATAACTTGAATCACAGACTGTAAAATGAAATTATAAATCCATTAATGTTATATTAATTTCTATATATGTTTTATTAAAAGCATTTTTTACCATTTATATTATTAGATGATTAAATTTGTAAGGTATTACGAAATAATTTTTTTACTAAGTATTCTTTATTGCAATTGTTTATAAGGCAATTAAACAAACTCTATTTTATTTTTTATATATATATTCTGAGATGCGTTTATGAAAAAAATATTTAATGATTAATAGAATGTTATTTGTAATTTCAATAAACTAATGAAATTACCATTTATAATTAAAACGTAAAAATAATGAGATTAAATAAAACTACTAACAATTTTTAACTTAATAGCTCTGTATTTTTCTTAAACAATATATATTATGGATATCTTTTTTTCAATGAATTAAAACATTAATTTGAATCAATTTTGAAATGAAGATTCAAACTCAATTCAGAAAGGTTTACTAAAGAATTGAAATGATGGAAGCGTGCAGGTTAGGCTGAGATAAGCACAGGCTGAGAAGTCACAGGTTTCCTAACACATCTCCAATACCACACACGCACATTTAACGACATATAATAATAACCACATTTAAAGACAGATAATTATAAATTAAAAGGATTACACTCTAAGTCGAAAACCCGATATTCAGCTACGCTCAGGATGGAATTATACTTCATCTCCGCATGAGAGTCTATAGACCAACTAATATGCGAGGATGCGCAAAATATATTTCCCGTCCGGATCAAAGAACATAAACTAAACGTTTCTCAACAGAAGCCCGTGGTTGCTCTGTACTTCCTCTCGAGTGAGAGTTTGGAGTCCAACAGAACATTTCCCTGAACGCCACTGGGAGCAGTTTTCCAGTGTAGGAGGGAAGCATAGTTACAATACTATTGTACTATAAATAAATTTCATCCATAGCATACGTAAAAAAAAAAGAGTTGATCATTTTTCATATACCAGACGGGTTGAAAGGTTCATAGGCTGACACATAGATGGAGCTACTACTATTAAATCAATATGATTTTTAGTTAGCCCCACCTTCAAAAGACACGTGTATAAATTTGACAGCTGTTGCACTATTAGTATGTGTGAGTTATAACCTTTAATGAAGCAACTTTGGTTAGTTTGAAAAATGGATAAAAAGGAATTTCGTGTGTTAATAAAGCATTGCTTTTTTGAAAAAAAATACTATTGAAGCCAAAGCTTGGCTTGATAAACATTATTCGAATTTGCACCAGGAAAATCAACCATAGAGAAGTGGTTTGCTAAATTTAAACGAGGCGAAAATGAGCACCGAGGACGATGCAGCACGCAGTGGACGTCCCAAAGAGGCTGCTACCGACGAAACCATAAAATAAGTCCACAAAATACTTTCGATAACCGTAAAATGAAGTTGATTGAGATAGCTGAGACCCTAAAGATATCAAAGGAATGTGTGGATATATCGTGAAGGAATATTTTAGATATACGAAAGCTCTGTTCAAATGGGTTTCGGCAAGAGCTCACAATCGACCGAAAAACAACAACGAATTGATGATTCTAAGTAGCGTCTTGAAGCTGTTCAATCGTAATAAGCCCGAATATTTGCGTCGATATGTGACAATGGATGAAACATGGCTTCACATTTCACACCGGAGTCCAATCTATAGCCGAGTGGACTGCACTAAGAATGACAACACTAAAAATGAACACTAAAAATGCTATAACTCATACTAATAGTGCAACAGCTGTCAAATTTATACACGTGTCTTTTTGAAGGTTATGGCAAACTTAAAATGTATATGGCTTTATTACTAGTAGTGCCATCTGTGTGTCAGACTACGAACGTTTCAGCCTACCTGTTATGCGGATCATAAATTTTATTCTTTTTAAACGCAAATCTTCTAGGCTTTCATAAACCTCACTAGAAATGTCTATTGATTTTTATGTCAACAAATTTGATAGATACTCTCATACTGCTCCTGAAATCTGTCTTGATCTAAAAACAAAACTAGATTTTTTAAGCGAATGACAGTGATAAATGAGAATGCATGTTTGAATATCTATCCATTTATCATTATTTTTTGGAATCTATTCAAAAACTTTCATTATCAAAAAAAAAAAAAAATCAGTTTAATACTTATTTTAAATTAATTGCAAAATAATATATATATGTTAAAATTGTAAAGTAGTTCTTTGCAGCAACAATAATTATATCATATTACGTTGTTTCAAAATCGACAATTACATTAGTACTATTTTTTTTTGTTGTTTATCAGTGAATATCATATCTCTTAAATGATGATTTTCTACCGGATACTGAATATTCCCATATTCTGGAGGATTAATGTACACGTCATAGAATATCAGTTACAAACATTAGCAGATAGAAAATCATGCTTCTAATTGTCTAGCGTACTATGAAGTGAGATTTGAAAATACGTTGGAAATCACCTTTAGGATACCAAAGCAGCCCACAGAAAGTCTGTGAAGAGAGGACATTGCCTTACAAGAAAGACTTTTAGAATTGTTATCACACATTTGCGTATCATATGAAAGAAAACTGTAAAACTCTCAAAGGCAGACTGTGATTGTCGATGCAAAGGCGCTTTTAACTTGTTGTCACAACAGATATAGTGTCTTTTTCTTCTGAAAGAACGAACAACAACACAGAGCTCTAACATGCTTCATTTGTTCGGAAATCCCATATGTAATCCCTGAGATTTCAAATTCGAACCCAGTTGGTGGCGCCCATTGTGGTCACTGATATTAAATACAATAACCAATGGCGATTACGATAATATGTGAGAACATCTCGCTTCCAGGCTGTCTTGGGAAGAGATTTTCCGAGATTTCTCCTGTACGGCACCCAAATCCGAGACACTTACCCCTAAAAAGTCGCTCTTAGAAAGCTATGATCTTTTTTCTTTCTTTCTTCTTTCTTATATTAAATCAAGGATGCAAACAAAGATGAATTCAGATTGCAAACAAAGATTAACTCAGAATGCCACAAAGATTAATTAAGATAAATACAAATGATCAGTAATGAAACAAGAATAAAAGAATATGATGTAACTTTGCATCAGATGTAAACAATGGCACATATTGCAACCAAAGTAAAACGATGATACTAAATGTGAATAAACACAGATAATAAAATTAAAGCCAGATGTAACATATATATATTCCATGAGATTCAAGTTCGAAACCCATTGGTGACGTCCATTGCAGGCACTGATATCAAAAACAATGACCAATGGTAATTACGCTAATCTGTAAGAACGTCGCGTTTCCAAGCTGCATTGTAAAGATGTTTTTGGGTTTCTCCCATATGTGGACAATTACCTCTAAAGTCGTCTTGGTAAACTATTATCTCTTTTCCTTTTCTTCTCATGAGATCAACCATTGGTCCGTTTATAGTGCTCATAAATAAAAAAGGAAAATCCATCGAATAGCTTTTAGACCATATCGAAAATCAAAACAAATTGCCAAAAAACAACAACAAATTGTTACTTCATTCTATATACATTAAAAATATCTAATGTTTGATGACCCTACGGGAATTATTACATTTTATTACTGCAAAGTTTCTCATGCAGAACAACTATTAATTTTAAGCATAATATTGATTCCGCCTTGCTAAACCTCATTCAAATGGTCATTAACCGAGACTTTCTTTTTTCCTGACGCATCCACCGTTAATTCTGAGAGGTCTTTTTTTCTGTTTGCGAAAGAGATGGATGAGACGACTACCATTAGGACGCTGTTTCTGCCTGCAGGTAGCCGAACTCGCAGTTCGATAATTCTTCGCCCTACATAATTGAAGCACGTGCCAACCTTAGCACAGCAAAATAATCACTAACAATCCTTCCTTTTGCCAGCTACCATAGATGAGGACATTAGATTTATACATTGATACAATACAATAATTGGATTAATACAATGTAAGTTAAAGATTTAATGTAATGTTATAATGGAAATTGATTTCTGAAACAGGATGTCAAATATTTAGTACATTGTTACGAAATAAAAGTGAAAAGATTCATTCAGAAAAATAAAATTTTAGTAATATAAAACTAAAGCGATTTTAAAAACAAGAATAAATGTTGTAAAAAGAATATAATGAATGGATGTCTTTTGCAGCAGATGTGAACAATGGTACAGAATTGCAAACAAAGTAAAACGATGTTACTAAATGTAAATAAACACAGATAAATATATTAAGAATAGGTGTAATATATATATATATATATATATATATTTTAATAAAAGTATAATTTGTACAACAAAATGTTCGCTACAATTTGGAAATAATAATTCAATGTTAAAGAAAATAGAATGTTTATTTCAATTATGAGGCATTTAAATTTTTCTAATTATACTAAAAGACCAACTTTTCTTTTCTTTTATCCACACTTCATCCTCCTCGCGCGTATTTAGAGCATGTAGCCCCTACCAGTTAGAAGGATGAGAATGTTAAATCGGTGAGCCTCGTGGAGATCACGAACCGCCCACTGACGGAAATGGGATAGGTAGTGTCTTTCAAGTAAATGTTTAGGGAACTACCCTGCATTTGCAAGCCGATGGGAGAAAAACTCAAAATATTTCCACCAGGCACTCTGAATAATCAATGCAATACGAATTTATACACATCGGCACAATCGCCGTCGATTCGACTCGTTTTTAAAAACAGTGTCTACAACAAAGCGGCCAGAGAATTCGAACCTCAGTCCTGGTGTACGATAGCTGCACTCGTTGTCCCTGGGTCACGAGTAAGGCACTAAAAGACAAATCAGTTTGATGAACGATTTTACAATAGGCACACCACTTGATGCTTCATCATGGTCAAAGGTGTTACCATGAAAACTCTAGGTGTGTCTTTTGAGAACTCTATACTATCTATCAACCTTCTTAAACTCAACGCAAGAACTTTTTAACTGGCATATTTTAGCGTACTAATACCTGCTGTTGACGCGGGAATATTCAAATGATTTCCTTTATCAAATATTTAACTAATCTACGTAAAATATGTTTTAAAGAAATACGGTAATAAAATTTCAGAAGAATTCTATAGGTTTCTTTTAAAAAATATTTTTTTACAAGTTTTATATCTTGTTGAAATTATTGAAATGGCGAATAAGAGACATAATTAAAATGAAATTTAAATATCATAAATTGAATTAAATTAAGTCAAACTAATTATTTGATATCTTAGAGGGAAAAGAACTACTTTTTTATTTTAAGTTCAATTTACTTAAGTGAAACGATCTTGAAATGAATTATTTAGATTAAGTACTACTTCATTTGAATTACAACATGAATATTTCATTTTCAAACTTAATTAAAAAGTTTTTCCTTATATATTTTCTTTTTTTTTTTTCCCTTGCATTTTAACATATAAGTCAAACACTTCAACATTGGTAAGGAAGTGCAATAAATCTTATCAAAAATTATTACTAATCAATTATTAAATAAACGAGACTTAGATAATTTTTCAATAACAAACGTTTTATATTTATTTCAGTACATTTTTCCACATGTTGCTATTTTTAGATTTTTAAAATACAAATTTAAGTTTTTGATTAATTTTTAATATCATTTTAAATAACATTACATATATAACAATGCTATATATTTTAAAACAATATTTATTCAAAGTGGGCTGAATTCGAATTCAAAATAGCTTGTCAGAATTTTTAAAATAGTTTAATTTAACCACTAAATGAAAAATAATAATCATAGGACAATAAAATAAAAATGGAAAAAATATGAATAAATGTAAACAGAACGACAATGCTAGCTAGTTTATGACAATATTTTTTGTAGCTATTTGTATTGTAAATATTTTTAAATTATATTTATAGTTTATGTAATATGTAAATATTTATAGTTTTTACAGTATTACTACGAATACACATTTATATACTTTAATTTCAGATTCAATAACTTAAGAAAATTATCAAAATTTACAAAAATTCTATTTGCATAAAAAATATAGAAAGAATGAAAATATTATTATAATTTAAGTTATATTAAACAAATTATTATAAATGAGATTTTGAACATCTATAAAGAAATGAGATGAAATTCTTATGATAGATATTCTTTTTTGATGAAAATAGTAACATTTACAAACAATATAAATAATTTACATTGCTTGTAAATGTTATTATTGTATTATTAACAATGTAGAAAGTAACATTCTATTTTTCATTGGAATAAAAAAATTATCTTTCATTTATTTTAAATAATTCTACAATAATAATAATAATATTAATAATATATTAATATTATTATTATTGAACTGTTAATAATATAATATTATAATAAATAATTATTAACATATATTATATATTAATAATCAAAAAACAACAAAATTAAAAAAAATAAACCATTCAAATTTTAAAAGTTTGTCTTGAAATAAATTTCTATTTTCTTTATTATTAATTAATAAATAAAAACCTCCTGAATTATAACTTTTATCGAAACATTCAAATTTAAATCCCTTCAATATGTTATCAGCTAACCAATTGTAGCAAATCTATTTATAAAATACCAAACTCGTTGAGGGAACCAATATAAAATTCATAATGATATCCTTTCGCCATTTTATTTCCATTGTATATAATCTTGCTGCATTTTCTTTTCTATAACCACTCACTAAGCAATTCACTCATGCAGATGAAAATAGGTATAGAGGTTACGAAAAAAATCGTCTGAACCATCCCCTTTTATCATCTGCTCTTTGTTGATTCAGATATAAGCAACACCAGAGAAAACTTAAAAGAAAAACAAGAAAAGACAGCTGGATAAAAAAAAAAAAAAAGTAGGAACATAAAACGAAACAAAAAGATCGATCAAAAAATTTACGAATGTAGAAAAGGAGATTTTAGTGTTCTACATTATGAGCTTTTACATTTCCACCCTGTTAAATCAAAGAGAAAAAATGAGATTTTTCAAAAAGCGTCGAATGAAAATAAAAGAAGCAAATAAAATGTTCCATACAAAATATCTTTTGCTATTTGAGTTGAGTTGTGTGCTATTTCATGTCACATCGATTATCAAACGATTTCTTTTTTTCATAAAGTTCGAATGAAAAGATAAAAGAACTTTTGCTTTTAGATCTGTTTGTTTTGAAACATAAAACGATATTTTTTTATATATTTAAGAGATTACATTCTGCATTTAAAAAAATGTTGAAAGTGGTCTAGAAAATGAAAAACAATACTATAATTTTATGAGTAAAAATTCTATGAAAGAAAGTTTTTCTAAAAATACTGATTGGAGTAAAGATACAAATTTTTTTCAAGATACGAAGTTAAATACAATAAAGAGTTTTTATTTTTGTCAAAATATTATAAGTTACATCATTTTATTTATTCAAAACAGGTTCAATACATAAGTCCCACCACAATATAATTACCACACATAAGCCCCACCACAAAATAATCACCACACATAAGCACCATACATAAGCACCACACATCACACATACATATAAGTTAAAACAAATCAATAAAACATACATTAAAAAAATTAATGCCAATTAATCTAAAATATATGAAAAATAGTTAATAAAATAACAAAAATAAAAACCTTAAAAAAATTAAATTACATTATAATATTTGCGACAGACAATAAAAACTTATTTAAGTTTTTTAAGTATAGGGTGCACTTTAATAACACTTTTTATATTACTGAATATTCTACGATACTTACTTGTAATATAAACTGAAAAAGAAATTAATTTTGGTTATTTATAATTCTATTTGAATTTGAAAAGTAATTATACAAACAGAAAATTCCAGATAAAAATTATAAGAATCCTACTATAGGAGCAATTTTTACTGTTTTTATCTAAACATATTTTAACATATGATTGCAACTTTCGCCAAATGCATTGTTTTATAAAAAGCCAAAATTATAAAAAGGGTTGTTTAAAAGATATATAAAAATGTATTTGAAATTTTTACGTAACATTTGAAGAAAAATAACATAAGGGAATTTTTTCGAACATAATTAATAATAAAATAAAAGAATAAGAATAAATTTATGTCAATGAATTTATTTATTAAATAAAAAACAACTTCAATCAATAAAAGTATTATACAGACAATTTGGAGAGCAATGGCGATATCATGATTGATTAACCTAATCTCCATGAAAGACCCACCAAGGTAATTTCTGAATATCTTCAGGCAACGACTATTATACGGTAAATTATACACCATGCGTGGTATGTAATACACGCTCATAAGATATTCAATTAATGGGTGATGTATTCTCCAATGCTATCATGGATCTTTTAGTAGGGGGTTGTCCGGCTACTAGAAATCTGGGGCTTACACTATCCGGTAAGTGATTGAATCGGACGATGGAAACTCAAAGGTTCTAACGTGGAGGATTCTGGAGTTTGTGTCCACCAATCGATTGCCCCGAACTTGAAGATGTTACACAATTATTTGCAAGGTATAGACTGTCACTGTTTTGAAGTGCATAATGGTGTCTGGACATTCTGAATAGATATATGTTTCAATAGATTTTAAAACCAATGGATATAAAGGATTTGGTATACTATATCTTATTTTATTGGGGATTGCAAAGTAATGTTGAAGATGAGGCTGCTATTGAAGACGGTTTCTAATTTGAAATACTACATGATTAGTTATACTTTGTTGCCAGATTTTTCCTTAGACTATATGGATCTTAGATTCTTTTTTGTTTTGAGCGTAGATTTTCTAGAAGATAAGCAAACAGTTGCATAAAAATAAAACTTCTGCTACTCCAGAATAATTTATTTTATTGAGGATGAAGTGAAGTTGCTGATGAGGTTGCTAATGAGGATGATTTCTAATTTGAATTCTAGTTATACTTTGTTGCCAGATAGTTAAGCAAATAGTTAATAAAATAACAATAACAATAAAAATATTGAGAAAATGTAATATTGCATTACAATGCTATATTAGACATTAAAAATTCCTGTAAGTTCAATATGTATAAGATACCATTTACGTAACACTTTTTATTTTTGTTAATTATTCTACTATACTTATAATGTGAACCGAAAAGCAATTAATTTCATTGGTAATATATAATTCTATTTGAATTTAAAAAATAATTATACAAACAGAAAATCCTAGATAAAAATTATAAAAATCCACTATAAGTGTCATTTTTACTGTTTCTATCTAAACATATTTTAACATATGACAACACATTTCGCCAAATGTATTGTTTTACAAGCCAAAAATTATTTTTCAAAAAAAGAGGGTTTAAAAGACAAGTAAAAATGGCAAATACAATTTTTATCTAACATTTGAAGAAAAGGGATCCGGATATTATTAAGGATAAAAATAATAATAATAATAATGAATTTCCGTCAATTAATTAATTTATTAAATAATAAAAAACAATTTCAGTCAATAAAAGTATTATGCAGGCAATTTGTAAAGACATGATGATATCATGATTGATTAATTCATCTCCATGAAAGACGCACTAAGCTAATTTCTCAACCCGAATATCTCTAGGGCAATGATTATTATACGGTAAATTATACACCATGCGTGGTATGTAATACACGCTCATAAGATATTCAATTAATGGGTGATATATTCTCCAATGCTATCCTGGATCTTTTGTAGTAGTGGTTGTCTAGCTACTAGAAATCGGGAGTTTACGATATCCGGTAAGTGGTTGAACCGAGCGATGTAAACTCAAAGGTTCTAACGTGGAGGATTCAGGTGTTTGTGTCCACCAATCGATTGCCCCGAACTTGAAGATGTTACATAATGATTTGAAAGGTACAGAATGTCAATGTTCTGTAGTGCATAATAGTGTCTGGAAATGTTGAATAGATGCATGTTTCAATAGGTTTTTAAAACCAATGGATATAAGGAATTTGGTATACTATATCTTATTTTATTGGGGATTGCAAAATGCAGTTGGTGATGAGGTTGCTATTGAAGATAGTTTCTAATTTGAAATTTCAGATGAATATTGTCAAATTCTCCTTAGTCCATATGTATCTATGATTCTTTTTGTTTTGAGTGTAGTTTTAAGAAGATAAGCAACAGTTGTATAAAAGTAATATTTACATTTAATAATGCAACAATTTATTAATTAATGCTGCATTAACTATATTTTTAATCCAAAAGAGCCTTCATGGCCCTTAATAACCAATGATTTGGTAATAACCAATGAACCAAAATGCCTCATGACGCTCTAAAGAAACTTAATAGAATAAATCTTAATTAAAAACATAATTGAATAAAACTTCATTAAAGAAACTTAATTAAAGAAACTTAATTGAAAACTTAATTAAAGAAACTTAATTGAAAACTTAATTAAAGAAACTTACTTAAATGACAAAAGAAATGCACTTCAATTATCAGGTTTTTTCGATTATTCATCTTGATACATAAATAGAACAAATAATGTTATTTAGAAAATAATTGAAGGCTACAGCATTTAGGCTTTGTTTTGCTACAGCTTCCCATTTCCTCACATACGTTAATAACTTGATAGTGAAAGCCATTCAATGATCTAATGCAGGGTCTCCAAACTACGGCCTGCGGGCCAAATCCGGCCCGCCGGAAGATTCTATCCGGCCTGCGGATAGAATTTTTAATTTTCCGGTCAGAGGCAAATTAAAAAAAAAAAAATATAAATTTATACATTATATATCCATCTCCTTTTCTACTTTGATTAAATATTATTTTTTTCTTCCTTTTTCAAAGGACTCATGATCTTTTACTTTCTCTATTTTTGTTCTACAAAACCTAAATCGACGAGCACAGACAGATTTCAATCGGAAAGGATTTGCAAGTTGAATGAATTGAGTTACATTCTAACAATCACCTCAAGCAGTTGTTTCTAAATATGCCAAAGTTAGAGTTTTACAAATCAGTATCGAAAGTAGGTTTCCCAAATTCAATATCTCACGGCCAGAAAATCAGTTCTGTGTTTGCTTCATCTTTTATATGTGAACAAGTGTTTTCATCTATGAACATTAAAAAGAATTATTTCAGAAGTAGACTGACAGATGAGCATTTGTGATTCCTTATAGTGAGGTTCGAAGTGAGAACCTCACTATAAGGAACTTTTAAAATGAAATCTCGATTCCATTCTGCTCATTAACCTATTTAAATTGTAATACTTGTATATTGTTTTTTTAAAATTTGAGAAAAATTTTTTTTGGCCAGCCAAACTTTTTTTCTATTTTGGCCCGACCGAAAAAAAAAAAAAAAGTTTGGAGACCCCTGATCTAAGGTATATGAACCTATACAAAATTTGAGACCTAACTAAAATTTTGCCTTAACATTTTGCATTTTAATATCATTTATATTCCGTGTCATTTTATACAGCGTGAAATGTTTTCTTTCATGTTATCGGATTACATCACAACATTTGTATTGGAATTAGCCATCTAAAGAACAGAAGTAGCATATATTATAATTTCCTGAAAAATTGATAACATGTTTAAATAAATTAACTGAAATTATTTTATTAATTCCCGGTATTTAAATGTAACTTTAATTTTTTTTTTTCATACGTCTTTTTCTTTTTTTTACCTGTTGTTGTAATGTTTATTCTCTCTCTCTCATATCTATATACATATGGACACATATATAAATATATAATTAAATTGATATATATATATATATATATACCGAGCATTGGGCGTAGAGAGAAGTAAGTGAGAAATCTAGAACAGATGAGCTATTGCCGAGACGCCAACAGAAATTTCTAGCGTGCTTTCATTGCCGAGCAACTTCTGACATCATGGTCCTTCCTGTTCGACGGTTTCCTCAGTAGCATTCGACGACAGCGCGTCTGGAAGTTATGTTATGTTATGGCTCCTTGTAGAAGAATGATGCTGATATTTTTGTCTTGTTTTTTGTAAATATCGTGCATGCATTATTTATATCGTACAAATATTTTATGTTTAAAAATAAGTTGTGGTTGAATGTTTTGGATTATAACAGACACCAAGCTACCCCCTCTAATCCTCTCTTCATGCTCATGGCTACATGGCTGCCCCTCCCACTAGAATCTTTCTTCAAACACGATGACATATTTAGATTTTCGAATTGTTTACAGTTTTTAAGTTATTATCTTCAATCCCAAACTGTCTACACACATAAATTATTTTATAGATGTTAACAGAAAAATTATTTTTTATTACTATATCTAATTAAATCATTTCCATTATTTTAACTTATTCTATTATACCAATTTCTCTACCATTTTTATTATTGTCAAAAACTAAGTGCAACGAAATATTAACACCAACAGGAGAGTATAATTTTTGCAAAATCACTTTTCATTAAATGTGCAGTTTCAATTACTATTCTAATAAATACTTCAGAGAATTCGCATTTTACGTGAGGGAAAAATCTGTTCCATTTCCTCAGTTTCAAGGGAATCGATGGCGAAAAGCTCATGGTTCATGCATTAAGTGGTGTAATACAATAATAAGGGCCCTTAAAAGGAAGTTGTCCCGTTAATGCATGTATTATTGGAATTCAAGCACTGAATGAACATTTAAACAGAAGATTTATAAATGAACATTTAAATTTACTGGATTACCGGCAAAACTGTGCAATTACTGAGGCTAATAATTATGCAATCGGTGATTGTGGAAAATTCGGTTGCGAAACTGTAGAAGAATACTATTATTAAGAATTGGAGATATTTGAAAATTTAATTTATAAGGTTTAATTCTGGTTAAATATTGTATGTGTTTTCTAAAGACATTATAAAGATGTAAAAGTCCTTGCGTAAGTTAAATAAATTATTGTGGCCAGAATGGTCGAGTGTCTAGGCGCTATAGCGCTCGGTGCGACTGGCTTTGGGTTCGAGTCCCGGCGAAAGCCGCCATGGATATTTGTGGTGGTGCGGGATCCACTTTAAACTGTGGGTCCGATCTAATTAGCCCAAAATGCGCATAAAATGATCGTAGAGCGACAAATTAAACTAAGCTAAACCTTGTATTAAAAGTACAACCTGTACTTAATTTTTGATTTCTGCTCATATTTTTGTCTTTGTTTTTTTCTTAATATCGTGCAGGTGTTATTTATGTCGTACAATAAGTTTTTGTTTAAAAAATAAGCTGTGTATCTGAATGATTTGGTTTATAACAGACACCACAGCCATCCTCCTCTCTCTTCATGTTCATCTCTATATGGCTTAGAATCTTTCCACAGCATGATGACATATTTAGATTTTCCAAATTATCTACAGTTTTTATGTTATTAACATTTGCAAATTGGACATGAAGATATAACTCCAATTCAACCCATATGAACCGATGTTTACACTCAAAACTATTTTTGCCACTGGAACTACAGGCTTCAGGTCGGAATCTTGGCGGTGGCATGGATGTTTGGTCGTGGTTCGGAATCCACGTTAATCTGTAAATCCCGGTCTAACTATCCCCCAAGTGTGCAAAAAAAAAAATGACAGCAGAGCGGCAAGCAAAACCACAAACCAAATCTATTTTTCTATTACTATAACTAACTGAGTCTTTTCCATTATTTTAAATTATTCTATTATATTAATTTAGGCCTGAATGGCCGAGTGGCTAGCGCTCTGGCGCTCGGTAACACAGGATTCGAGTTCGAGTCCCGGCGGTGCCATGGGTGTTTGTAGTGGGTCGGAATTCACTTTAAACCGTAGGTCCTGGTCCCTAATAGGATCGTAGAGCGTTGCGGGGGCATTGTTATTCCGCGCCCGTATCTTCAAGTTACACGCCCTCTGGGTAATGCAAAGTGGTAACGTCTGTGCAGCGCTTGCCTTAAGGCATCAAGACGTCCATGTCTGTTTGCCAACTGCATTAGAACAAAAAAAAATTATACTAATTTTTTACCATTTTTATTCTTGTCAAAAACTAACTACTATTCTAATAAATACTTCAGAGAATTCGCATTTTACGTGAGGGAAACTCTGTTCCATTTCCTCAATTTCAAGTGAAATCGATGGCGAAAGCTCATGGTTTATGCATTAAGTGGTGTAATACAATAATAAGGGGCCTTCAAGGGAAGTTGCACAATTTATCACGTTAATGCATGTATTATTTCAATTCCAGCACAGAATGAACATTTAAACAGAAGATTTATAAATGAGCATTTGAGTTTTCGGGATTACCAGCTAAACTATGCAATTAGTGAGGATAATAATTATACAATAGGTGATTGTGGAGGAATTCGGTTGCGTAACTGTAGAAAAATACAATTATTAAGAATTGGATATTTTTAGAAATTAAATTTACAGCATTTAATTGCCGTTAAATATTTTATATGGTTCATTAAAGACATTATGAAGATGTAAAAGTTAAAGAAATTGTTGAATGGCCCAGTGTCTAGGTTCTCTGGCGCTCGGTGCCACAGGTTTCGTGTTCGAGTTCCAGCGGTGCCATGGATGTTTGTAGTGGTTCGGAATCCACTTTAAGCCGTAGGACCTGGTCTAACAGGATCGTAGAGCGTTGCATAGGTATTATTACTTCATTTACATAGCTTATCTAAAAGCTACACGCACCTTTTGTGTAGTACTACGTGAGGTAACGTCGATGCAGTGTCTAAGTGTTTTGCCAGCTGCATAAGAAAAAAAAAAAATGTACAGTTTTGAAGTAATTAACATCACAAACTGGACATGAAGACATAATTCCAATCCTATAAATCGGCTAGTAACATATATAATATAGGTTCGTATGGGTATACGAACCTATATTATATATGTTTTCACTCAAAACTATTTTTTTCTATTACTATAACTAAATAAGTCATTATCTCTATTTTAACTTATTCTATTAAACTAATTTTCCTACTATTTTATTCTCGTCAAAAACTAAGTGCATCAAAATATTAACAAGGACATAGGAGTAGACTTTTGCAAAATCACTTTTCATTAAATTTGTAGTTTCGAATTCCTTTCTAGTAAATACTTCAGAGAATTCGTATTTCACGTGAGAAAAATCTGTGCGTTTCCTCAATTACAAGTGGAATCGATGCCGAAAGCTCATGGTTTATGCATTAAGTAGTGTAACACAATAATAAGGGTCCTTAAAAGGAAGTTGTCACGTTAATGCATGTATTATCGGAACTCCAGCGCAGAAGGAAGATTTAAACAGAAGATTTATAAATGAACATTCAAATTTACTGGATTACAAGCTAAACTATGCAATTAGTCAGGGTAATAATTATACAATCGGTAAATTGTGGAGAATTCGGTTGCGAAACTGTAGAAAATATATAATTATTAAGAATTGAAGATTTTTGAAAAATTGAATTTACAAGATTTGATTTTCGTTAAGTGTTTTATAAGATTCCTAAAAGACTTTATAAAGATGTAAAAAAATCCTTGTACAAGTTAAATATAAATTCTGCAAAACTCAGATTTAGGTTACACATATTTAAATAATATATGCAGATGAATATCGAAAAAATTGGAAACACCTGTGAATAAAAGGGACTTTTAAGAATGCGAATCGTAAGCATTAAAATTTAATCTTGGCTACCAGTTTTTTTTTAATGTAAAATGTAAATATCATGGTAGTATGAGATAGCTTCTGGAAGGTTGTATAGGATTTTAATTTTGAATGATTTCAGATTTCCAGAGAGAGTCACAGACTTCGAAACCAAATTGTAGGAGGCCGTTTAGTTTTTCTAGAGTTACGATGTCTAAAGTCATGACAGCTAACTCACAGCGTGGCCATACAAGCTTGGCAAAGCAAATAATGGACGGAATCTACGGTTTAAAGTAGATTCCGAACAACTACAAACATCCATGGCACCACCGGGACTAGAATCCGAAACCTATGGTACCAAACGCCAGCCACTAGGCCATTCAGGCCCCAGTATAATATTACTGTAGAGCGTTGGACATAGAACTATCAAATCAACCCAGTAAAAACGTAACTACTATCTCGAAATCTATCAGTAGGCAGGCAGCCTTGGCCCATCATTTGATGTAGTGCCACTGAGTTAGTTAGTTAGGATTTAAACTATTGGAAGTTAAATATGTGTGAAATTACATGCTTGCTGCAACATTACCAAATCCAGAAATGGTTTTATATAATACTTTCCCTAATTTGATCTACCTTCCTTTTATCTTCAGATATCGAATTTCTAAACTGAAGAAAAATGATTTTAAAAATTCTTTTATCACAGTTAAAAATGTGTATAATAGTATTCTTACATAATAGTATATAAATGCTATATATATAATATACTATTATGTTGTATAAATTGATGTAATATCTTTGTATAATATTTCATATGTTGAACGTATAATATTTACTATTGTATAATATTATATATTCAACATATATAATATTATACAAAAATTGCACATATACGGAGCTTACCGGTTCTTTGCATTTTTCAAAAATGCAGAGTGTTAATTAAACAAAATTTTGATGTACGATCTCAAAATAAATCTAAAACATTCACATATAACTGTTTAATATAAAAATATTTACTTATTTATTTTTCTGTTATTACAAAACAATTTCTAAATCAAATATTGTTTTCTCCAAAAAAAAAAATGCACTTTTATCCGTAGCTAGCCTCCTTGACACAAATAACCTATCGTAAAACAATCCGACCTTAACACGAAATACTTCTCTTCTACTTTTTACCAAGAACGTTAAATGTTTTCCACCTTCTGTCATTTCCTGTCTTTCATATACCCAACGAATTATTACCCAATTCTTTAACCTCCGGTATTTAACAACAGACATCACGGTAAAACAATTGTGAAAGAAGTACAACAAATTACTACCATGAAGAGAGGGGGAAAGAAAAAGAAGAAAATGACTTTCTGTCAAAAACACAATATCTCAAGAAGAACATGAAGAAGATGGTGAAGGTCTCCAGTATGTGGCACTTGCAGTGACATCCAAGTGTCATTAAAAGCGATGGAATATCGTGTTAGATTGAGGTGGGAAAAAATAATATGTGGGAGGATTTAGGCACCAGTCCAAAAACACATCCAATTAAAAGTTGAGGGATGGTTTTGTGAATAAAAGTTGATGTTAAGACAAAGTGTAAAATAATTCAGCAAATGCAAAATTTGTCAGGGCAGATTTATTGATTTGCTTACATAGCATACATTTGGTCCATTTTTAATATTGAAAATCTTCTAAGAATATATAATTGTTCGTTTTGAATACCCAGGAATATATAATTGTTCGTTTCGAATATCCAAGAATATATAATTGCTCGTTTCGAATATCCAAGAATATATAATTGTTCGTTTTGAATACCCAGGAATATATAATTGTTCGTTTCGAATATCCAAGAATATATAATTGCTCGTTTCGAATATCCAAGAATATATAATTGTTCGTTTCGAATATCCAAGAATATATAATTGCTCGTTTCGAATATCCAAGAATATATAATTGCTCGTTTCGAATATCCAACAATATATAATTGCTCGTTTCGAATATCCAAGAATATATAATTGCTCGTTTCGAATATCCAAGAATATATATATTGTTCGTCGATAAAATAATGTAGTGTATTTATAAGAAATAATACAACGGTTCAGAAAAATTCTGGAGCAAATACTTGATAAAACAATTAAACCACAATTCAAAAAATATATGTAACAGGAATTATAATTTTTAAGTTAGTTAACTTTCTATTTACCCATATAAAAAAGCTCCATGGTATTTAATGAAACAAAACAATAGCTTTCAACGGAAAATTAATTTTTTACGGACATTGTTCTAAATTGGTGATATATTAATGGAAGATGCAATCGAATTATTATAAAGTAATTTTTAAGAGCAGGATCTTTCAATTAATTCTCTTAATATGATTTGTTCATCAAATGGTAAAAATAAATCAAGACTGAAGGAATACAAAACAATATAACAATGCCAAAAAAGTAACCTTCTGTAAAAGTCTTTAATGAAAGGAAAGATCATCGTAAAAATCTCCATGACATGGAACCCTTCCACTTACATCCTAGTGTCATTAAAAGCAATGGGACATCATGTAAGATAGAAGTAATAGAAAAATATCTGGAGATGTTTTGGCTGATGTCCAAATCAATTGGTATTAAGAGATGATCGTTGAGGAGGTTGATATAAGATAAAATGGTGATTGAATTTCATCAATGAATAACATAATGGATTTATGTTAATTATAGGCTTTTCTTATGGAAATTCATACGTTTTTATGAGCAATAACAAATCTATTACCTCTCTGGTTGTTTGGATAAATTGTAATGTTGTTGTTGTTATCTATGGTTTTATTGGAACTCAATCCATTCTAATTTTTGCCACTTACCGTTGAAACAAAAAGAAAATATAAGCAAATTAAAATTACAAAGAGAAAAGACCAGACATTCATAACAAAAACTACCAAAAGGCCTTTAAAAACAGTTAAAAACAAGCTAAATGTTCTAGGGATAAAAATGTAAAAAGCTAGAAGCACCCAAATAAAAGTCCGTGTGGTCAGGACTTATGTTTCTCTGGCCCTCCAGTAAAGAGTACACACATCACCATTCTCTTATAAGTGAGAGTCCAGTGCCGAGTAAACAAGTAGGTGGGTCTTATTCATTTTCTCTGTCTTACATAAAACGCATCTATCAGAGTTTGCAATCCCTATTTTGGCCAGGTGTTAAGCCAGTAGTCGTGTCCAGTTCTAAATCTAAAATTGACAACAGCCTTTTTGCGATTTTTCCAGTAAATCTTTCCAGTCATCCCCGATTTGCCTCCAGATTTTTCCTTTGGTGTTAGATAATAATTCACTAATATACGATGACTTAAAATTGTAATGTATAAGTGTACAAAACATGATTAGCGTTGTAAAAAACAAAATTGATGTTATAAATCGTTATACCTAAAATAAAACTGTAGAACTGGTGGTTTACAGATTAAATATTGGCAAAGTAAGTAAGCCAACTTTAAGGAACTATTACAGAAATTATCATTATAGTATTTTAAAACAGATTTGTATACAGATATACTATAGAATTTCTACAATTATTCATTACTACTGATTACCATGTATATTTTATCCACTTTAAACCAACTTTTAATAACAATATTGTAGAGCGATGGGAATAGGGGTCACAACTCTACCTCGTAAAAAGACAACATCTCGTGTTTAGGAATCTGACCATAAGCTTGGTTTGGTTTGTCGCACTACGATCATTTTATGCACACAGCTAATTAGACCGGTTTCTGCAGTTTAACATGGATTCCGAACGCTAATAAACATCCATGTAACCGCCAGGATTCGAAGCTGAAGCCCGTGGTATCAACGGGCACAGCGCTATCTAACAGGCCACCTGGCAGTAGACAGACAGCTTTGACTCACCATTGGTTGTTACGCCATTAAAGAAGAAGAAGAATGTATTTATTGAATGATATTCTAAAAAATGTATTCCAATGATATAAAATTGAAAGTTACAGAAATACAATAAAAAATATATTAAATAAGTTTTCTGATAGAAGGTTATTTTAAACGACTTATTCACTTGGATTGTAAACCTCTCGTGAAGTAATTGCAAAAGAAATACATCAAACAACAACATCACTACAAGAAGAAAAGATCTATCCATCAACGACAGAACCTTTGATGAATTTGTTCTTGATGAGGCACTCGTAGAGTCATTAAAAACGATGGACTATCGTGTCAGATGGAGGTAAAAGAAAACAAGTGCAGAGATTTAGGCAGCGGTCCAAAACAGTTCAAGTTAGGAGTTGAAGGATGATTATGTGTGTAGGTAGGTGTTAAGACTTAACAGGGATGGTTGAGTATTTCTCAACGAGGTGCAAGATAAATGGAAAATACACGCAAATGGATTTATTGCCCTGTTTTCCGTTGAAGAGATTTCGCTTTTTGACTTCGTTGGAATGTTACAGTGGGTTTTTAACCTTCCAAGAAACAGGAAGGCTTACAGATTATTATATAAGTTTAAGCAATAAAATGATTTAATTAGATATTTTTAACATAAAGCATTATTATGTGAAAAATATCAATACTTTTATAAATTTCAAAGGAATATATTGTAACTCTTTTATATTTTTAATAGTTTTTACAGAATAGATTTTGGAAGAACATATTGAACTCGTTTTTATGTTTTTAATAGTTTTTAGATAATGGATTTTGGAAGAACATATTGAACTCGTTTTTATGTTTTTAATAGTTTTTAGAGAATGGATTTTGGAAGAACATATTGAACTCGTTTTATGTTTTTAATAGTTTTTAGAGAATGGATTTTGGAAGAACATATTGAACTCTGTTTTATGTTTTTATAGTTTTTAGAGAATAGATTTTGGAAGAACATATTGAACTCGTTTTTATGTTTTTAATAGTTTTTAGAGAATGTATTTTGGAAGAACATATGTCTTTAATAATTTTTAAAGACTGGATTTTCTTAAAATAACGGAGAAGTATTAGCATTTACATCCAATCAAATGAAATTAATGCACCATAAAAAATCTATAAAAATCCGAATTTTCTTTTAGGAATGTTTGTGAAACATTTTGAATGTACTTCTTTCTGAAAGTAAGATTTGAAACGAAACTTTCTTTTTTTTTTTTGTTATTTGAATTTTTCAAAATTATCTAAACTGCGGTTCGATGGCAAATTTACAGAAAAATAAATATTTAAATTACTTTTGGTTTACATATACATCAAAGATTTTATTTGGAAACACGTTTTACACGTGCGTTTGTAAAAGAGTTTATCGCAAGTAAAAAATTATTATAACACAAACGTAGTTCAAAATGAGATTAGGAATATCGCTGCCAACTTAATAATAATAACAATATATATATATATATTGTAAAATAATAAATTGTCCATTTAATTCAAGTGATCCATTTTGGGATAGCATAATTAATTTCAATTATTAATATTTTCATTCCTTGGTTAGATATTTATTATGTACATGATTTGAGGGCCAATTTCGAAGCATACAAATTTGGTTTTATAAATTAATTTGACATAAATTAATGCAAATCATATTTATTTGATAGCCTCATACCGCTGTGTTCGTATAGATCAATACATTGATAAACCACAAGTTTGTATACTTTGTATTCTTGAAACTTCAAATATAACTTAACTAAGTACTGACTAATACGATTTGTGTAACACAAACAATATTTACGCTATTTTAACAACCAAAAATTACAAAATAATTAGGGAAATTTTCCTTTTTTTACTTCCGCTATTAAGGCGGTTAAGAAAAAAGCGTCTTTCAGGTCAAGCTATAGAAGCCAACAGATCTTAGTGCCCGGCCCGTAGAGGGCCACCACTATGTGACGTCAGACCATTATGTTATATATATATATATATATATATATATATATATATATTAATCAGTAGTGTGTTAACAAATTTCAAAAACCAAAGTACACTAACTTGTGGTTGAACAATATGTATAGCAGAATACAAACATAGCGATATGATTTTATAAAGCAAAATCCTTAATTTTTATATTTTGCATTTGGCATCAAATTTGTATTGATAATTATTACATTAATTTAATAATTATACATCAAGCTTTCTAATTTAATTCATATGTTGCATCATTTTATAATTTAAATAATACAGAAACTTCATTTAAAATAAAAAAGAAACATGGTCCCCAAAAATTAAATACATTTAGAATTAAAATAAAAACGGAAAAATAATGAACAGTATTAGTAATTTATTTTTTATCTTGATGTTAGACAAGTACTGAACAAAATACTACCAAACGTTTGGCGAAAATATAATGCAAATAATGCTTTTCCAGCTCACAAACAAAGTCTAAATATATAATAAAGTAGAAAAAAAAAAAGAACTTTGGTAAAGAACATAATAAAATAGTTATCTATTCATTTTTTATGGCAAAAATAGTTAGAAAGTGCGTGTTTGGTTTTGATTACTCTCTCTATGTCTAATTACTAGTAATAAATAATAGAACAAACGAATCTTTCTAAATAAAATATGCTTTTCTATTCAGTAGTAATTAGATAAATAAATAAGTATATTTTTTTTCACTGAAGGTATTCAATTTTTTTTTTTTGTACGGGTTTTTTTTTTTTTTTTTTTTTTTTTTTTTTTTTATGTTTTAAATATTAAGATTTTAATGGTCGATTTATTTTACAGATTCACATAATAAAACATTCAATTTAATAAGATTATATAACGAAAAACTATATATATATATATATTACTCTATATGCACAGTGGATTATAATTATAAGTCCCACTTTCAAAATGCTGTAAAAACCATTCATGCCAATGAGTTCACATTTAAAATAAAGATATTTGAAATGAAGTGTGAAATGGTATGACATCAAAAAGTTCCCTGATTTTTCAACCAATTTGGTATGACCGTACCGTGGTGGATGGGTTTGAAGTCACTTTGGAAGTCATTTTGATTTTTTCCGTCAAAAAAACCAGAATTAACCAAACATATTGAACACTACAGTTGGTTTAATGTGCAACTCATGCTAAATGCGTTGTCATTTCGATTCAAAAATATTACTGTCAATCGAATTCACTTTCTTTATATCGCTTAAGTAGCGCCAATCTATTAATATATTTGATTTTGATGCCGTACGTTTCGTCCTTCTTCAAGTTTGTTCACTCATCGTGACCATTTGAACTTATTATGATAAGGACCATCCCTTTTTACAGGTATTTTGAAAGTGGGACTTAATTATAATCACTCTGCATATACATACGAATATTATATAAGATGTTTATAAAAAATCATTCTTTACAAAAAATAAAGCAATAAATGACGCATTTTAATATGAAACGCAATAAAAAATATATTTTCTTTAAAGTAAAATATTTGAATAAAAACATATAAAAAAAAAAATCACAGTAATGTGAGCAAAAAGTCTAATTATATAATAAGATAAAATTTTTCGACATTGGAATTACTAACTTTATAAAAGATATTATAAATTAAACAAATGAAATTCATCCTCAAATTGACTCCATAAAATCTAATAAAAACCTTCAATTTTCTTATCTCCTTTCTTTAAGCAGGCCAGAACCTATCCCTTCATACCTGGAACGAACACCCTGTTTAAAAACTTTCTGCAATATCATTGCAGACGATAGCCTGAAAATGAACCTTTTATGAGCGGCCGTCATAAAAATGCTGCCGATGGTAGCTAAGCCATCGAAAAATGGCAACAGGTTCGCAGTTTCCGTTAGCTTATTGTTGATGTGACCCTAAAAATAACAAGACTCATTTGCTTCGAAAACAGGACTGCAGTAGATTGTTGACTCTCCTCTCTTAGTAAGAGAGCAGAGTGTCTTTCTGACACACGGCGACATGAGATGGCTTCTTAAGTCTTGTTGCTTTTCACGTTCTTGGAAGTATAATCTGATCTTTTATTTTTTATGAGATAGGTTTGATGAAGTGTTGTTTTTAAACATATAATTTTTAATTTATTTCCCGTTTTTAAGACGATTTATTTCGAAATAACTAGGCATCTGTATGTATTTAAAAATAAATAAATAAATAAACTGATGTAATATTGAGAAACTCACATATATTCAGACAAAAATGACCTAACTCATAAATGAGCTTTAAGTCATTGGATGCGATAAATTGTGATGATTCAACGCGATGGCTGATAAATTGTGATGATTCAATGTGATGATTGAGCTGTTTGATATGGGTAATTCTGATGATTCAACGTGATGATAAATTGTGATGATTCAACGTGATGTGATAAATTGTGATGATTCAACGTGATGTGATAAATTGTGATGATTCAACGTGATGTGATAAATTGTGATGATTCAGCGTGATGTGATAAATTGTGACGATTCAACGTGATGCGAGCAATTGTAGCAGATTCGACATTACTCCAAAATCCAGCGTTATTTGAGTGGTTTGGTTCAGTTTGTCGCTGTTCAGTTATTTTCTACACGCTTTTAACTAAATTCATTTCCCAAAGTTGACTCAGATTAAATCTTAATAAAAAAATTCAAATTTCAGCTAACACTCATCTTCCTTTTTCGAATAACTCATACTTGAAACTAAACGAACACTTCAGCTTTAAAAGCTTTCTGCAATATCATCGCAGACGATAGCCTGAAAAGCCTTTCTATGAGCGGCCGTCATAAAATGCTGCCGATGGTGTCAAGCCATCGAAAATGGCAACTTGCTTTGCCCAGTTTCCGCCAGCTTGATGTTGATGTGACACTAAAATAACAAGACTCATTTGCTTCGAAAACAGGACTGCAGTGGATTGTTGACTCTCCTCGCTTAGTAAGAGCAGAGTGTCTCTGACACATGAGATGGCTTCTTAAATCTTGTTTCTTTTACTTTTGGTTAGATCGGTTTGATGAAGTGTTGTTAGAAATTCTGTTTTTGAGTAGAATCATTCCAAAAATAATTTGATCTTTATATATTTAAAATAATAATAAATAAATAAATAAAATGAGGTAATTTAATTATAAAAGTTCAAGTATATTCTAATAAAAGTCATTCGAGGTGATAAACTGCGATGATTCAACGTGATGTAATTAATTGTGTTGATTCAAAGGGATAAATAGAGATGATTCAATGTAATGAGATTATTGTGATGATTCACCGTGATATGATTAATTGTGATAATTCAACGTCATGTGATTAATTGTGATGATTCAATGTCATGTGATAAATTGTGATAAAATACGATTCAACGTGATGTGATACAAAAAAAGATTCAACGTGATGTAATAATTGGGGATTCAATGTGATGTAATTAATTGTGATGATTTAACGTGATGTGATAAATTATTATGATTCAGTGATGATTGAACCTGATGTTGATAAATTGTGATGATTCAATTCCATGTGAATTATTGTGATGATTCACCGATAACTAACGTAACTTTTATAAAAAATATTACAAATTAATTATTAATTCATTCTCAAATTGACTCCATAAAATCTAATACAAAAATTTCAATTTTTAGCTTCTAGCTAATACTCCCTTTTCTTTGCTTATGTCAGAATAACCCACTCTTCAAGCTAAACGGACACTTCGTTTAAAACTTTCTACAATATCATTGCAGACGATGGCCTAGTAAGGCCTTTTATGAGCGGCCGTCATAAAATGCTGCCAGTGATAAGCCATCGAAAATGGCAACAGGTTCGCAGTTTCCGTTAGCTTATTGCTGATGTGACCCTAAAATAACAAGACTCATTTGGCTTCAAAAGCAGAACTGTAAGTGGATTGTTGACTCTCCTCTCTTAGTAAGAGCAGAGTGTCTCTGACACATGGCGACATGAGATGGCTTCTTAAGTCTTGTTGCTTTTACGTTCTTGGAAGTATTTTTTTAATCTGATCTTTTATTTTTATGAGATCGGTTTGATGAAGTGTTGTTTTAAACATATAATTTTAATTTATTTCCTGTTTTTAAGTCGATTTATTCCGAAATAACTAGGCATCTGTATGTATTTAAAAATAAATAAATAAATAAACTGATGTAATATTGAGAAATATATTTCAGACAAAAATACTTAACTCATATATGAGCTTAAGTCATTGGATGCGATAAATTGTGATGATTCAACGCGATGTGATAAATTGTGATGATTTGACGTGATATGGGTAATTCTGATGATTCAACGTGATGTGATAAAATTGTGATGATTCAACGTGATGTGATAAATTGTGATGATTCAACGTGATGTGATAAATTGTGATGATTCAACGTGATGTGATAAATTGTGATGATTCAACGTGATGTGATAAATTGTGACGATTCAACGTGATGCGAGCAATTGTAGCAGATTCGACATTACCCAAAACGCGTTATTTGAGTGGTTTGGTTCTGTTTGTCGCTGTTCAGTTATTTTCTACACACTTTAACTAAATTCATTTCAAGTTGACTCGATTAAATCTAATAATAAAAAAATTCAAATTTCAGCTAACACTCATCTTCCTTTTTGAATAACTCATACTTGAAACTAAACGAACACTTCGCTTAAAAACTTTCTGCAATATCATCGCAGACGATAGCCTGAAAAGGAACCTTTTATGAGCGGCCGTCATAAAATGTTGCCGATGGTATTAAGCCATCGAAAATGGCAACGGGTTCGCAGTTTCCGCCAGCTTGATGTTGATGTGACCTAAAATAACAAGACTCATTTGCTTCGAAAACAGAACTGTAGTGGATTGTTGACTCTCCTTAGTAAGAGCAGAGTGTCTCTGACACATGGCGATGAGATGGCTTCTTAAGTCTTGTTGCTTTTTAATCTGATCTTTTATTTTTATTAGATGAAGTGTTGTTTTGAACTATGATTTCAATATATTTCATAATTTTAAAAATGTATTTTATTAACAAGTAATATAAAAAATTTTAAGTCAATTCTTTCTTTTTTTCTCATCGTATTGCAGAAGTCTTTTATAAATAATTTTCATTCTTTTTTTTTTACGTTTAACTGGCGCCATCTATTGGTAGATACAACTTAAATCTAAAAAAAACTAAAATTAATTAATTAAATTGAATTAATAAATTAATATTTGAAAAAAACTGTATTAACATCCAGTGTCATCCACTACAAGTTCAAAAAAAAATGTATTTGAACTTGAATGGATGAATAAAAAGTGTTTTATGAACGATTGAAAATTTGAACAAGATATATATAGGGGAAAGGGAGTGTAAGCTAATAGAAGGAACTTAAAAAAAAAAGAACAGCAATCTCTGAATTACAGCAAAACAATAAAAGCAAATACATACGATAAAAATAATAAAAGCAAATATATTAGGCTATATTTCAAATTTAATTAAAAACTTTTTGATCATTTAAAATTAAAAAATATAGACAAGACACTAACACTAAGAATACTCAAAACACGATCGTTTCAAATTTCAAATGTAAATAATTAAGAATAATAATATCAGAAAATAATCTAAAATTAAAATCAGACGATTTTTATATTATTGCCAATTTGTAGTTACATTATTTTAAAATTTACTAATATATATTAAATTAATCATAATAAAAATATTTGATAACAAAATAATAATAATTAATAATTAAATGAATAAAAATAATTAATAATTTAATGAATAAAATAATGATTATGAATTATTTTATTCATTAAATTATTAATTATTTTATAATTAATAATATCTAATCTATAATCAATAATCTCTTTTTTTCTCCCAACTAATTATTAATTAATTAATATTAATTAATAATTAGTTGGGAGAAAAGAGATTATTGACTAATTAGTAATAAATTAATGATAAGCAAATGAGAAGATAGAGCAGCTTGAATATATGAATATTTCTCCCATATAAAACTAAAATTAATTAATTAAATTTAATAACTGAATTAATATTTGAAAAAACTGTATCAACATCCAGTATCATCACGACAAGTTCAAAAAATGTATTTGAACTTGAATGGATGGAATAAATGTATTTATGAACGATTGAAAATTTGAACAAGATATATAGGAGAGTGTGAGCTAATAGAAGGAATTTAAAAAAAATAAAATTTAGCATCTTTATATATTTAAAAATAATTAATAAATAAAATGAGGTAAAATTTATTATAAAAATTCCATTTTCTGACAAAAATACGTCTCATAAGTGATAGTGAGCTAATGTCATTCGATGTGATAAATAGTGATGATTCAGCGCGATGGGATAAATTGGGATGATTCAACGTGATGTGATAAAACTGGATTCGAACCACGAACAAAAACCATGCTGCCAGCAGGGATTCGAACCTGAAGCACCAAATGCCAGAGCGCTAGCCAATTGGCCGTCAGGCCACTGTTACTTTTAGAAACATATTTCATCCACAACAGGAAAGGGGTAATTTCAAGGGCTTGATAGTGGACTGACTAGTTCTCTGGAGCTCGGGGCCACAGGTTTCGGTTCGAGTCTCGGCGGTGCCATGGATGTTTTTAGGGGGTTCGTAATCAACTTTAAACAGTAAGGTCTCGACCTACTACACGACTGCCAGGGGGTTTAACATGCGGCTGACAACATTATACCGTAAAAAATTAAACATCTCCTGCCACGAGATCTGCCACCTTGGGCTGTTGAGCCAATTACGATCTGATACATAGTAGTTAGTACTAGTTGTTGCTGTCAATCAAATGGGAACAACAACAAATAAAGAATAACTTCATGGCAACTATCTTTGGGTAAAAAAATTGTTATGTTCGCTACGTACAAAAAGATTATCAATTTTGTTTTTAAATCCAAGGTGATTAAGTATATAAATAATGAGATAGTGATTAAGTATATATGTATATTTTTTTTTGTTCCAATGCAGCTGGGCAAACACTTAGACAGCTTGGTCTTGATGCCTTAAGGCAAAAGCGCTGCACGACGTTACTCACTTTGCATTACCCAGGGGGCGCGCGTAACTTGAAGATACGGACGCGGAGTAATAATTCCCCGCAACGCTCTACGATCCTATTAAGACCGGAACCTACGGTTTAAAGTGGATTCCGAACCACTGCAAACATCCATGGCACCGCAGGGACTCGAACCCGAAACCTGTGGTACCGAGCACCTGAGTGCTAACCACTCTGCCATTCAGGCCCCATTAAGTATATAATTATGTATACAATAATTCATATGGAGTTTTCCCAGCTCAGAATAAACAATCGAAACAACCATCTAGTGGAAGTAACTGGAACTTCATTCGATGTAAAGCATGCTACTTTTGGTGAGAACGGATCGGAAAAAATTTCTTCTCTGTCAATAGATGCTTCTTCGCTTCCGCACTGGTGTGAATGAACTTTGAGAGTCGTTCACGTTAGCGAGTGAAAGGTTTGAGCGTACTTTATTGCTGAAGTTTGGATGGAAATGGAAACACCGTCACAGCATCGAATTTTTGGCCACAACTTACTAACCAGCTTGCTTCGCTGTCGTCACTACCACTACTCCATCAAGGTAAAAATTCTCGAATCTTACAACTTTTTAAAAAAAGATAACTGGAAAAATACATCTTGAACCAGTTTAGATCCAGTGCCGGAAAAAAGGATGAGCAGTGATTCTTCTGTTAAACTTTTAAAACTGTTGATTATGTTACGTTATGCCTCATTTGCTGTTGTTGTTGTCGTGTCTCTCATGAAAGGAGGGCAGGGGGATGCAGCTTCTGTTTATGGTGGATCACCCATAAGTGTTTTTTCTTCTAATGCAGCTGCCAAACACTTAGACAGCTGTCTTGGATGCCTTACGCTGCACAAGACGTTACTCACTTTGCATTACCCAAAGGGGAGCGTGTAACTTGAAGATAAGCCACGGGCGCGGAGTAACAATGCCCCCGCAACACTCTACAATACTATTAGACCGGGACCTACGGTTCAAAGTGGATTCCGAACCACTATAAACATACAGGCACCGCCGGGACTCGGAACCCGAAATCTGTGGTACCGAGCTCTAGCCATTCGGCCATTCAAGTCCCCGGATCATCCGTAAGTAGAAGTCTGACTTCTGCTCCGTGTAGCTGGAAAAAGGTGAGCAGTGCCTTCCGGGAGGACTTTTAGGGGAACTACCCTACATTTGCCGCCATCTCTCACTTAGTGCACTTAATAAAAAATTGCAAATGAGAATAAACTACGATACTGGGATTGGAGTTTTCTTTACTCGGTAATAGGGAACATTGTTCTTTAGGCATGTTTCTCTTGATAGGTCTTGTGGGGGTGGGGGTAAACTAAAGAAAAAAATTTAATTGGGCAAAAGTGAAGAAAAGAAAAAAATTAAAACCCCACCCTAATCGACTTTGGCAATATCTATTTCTTCCCTTAGATTCTTTTTTAAAGTATATGTTTGGTTTTATTTTGATTGCATACCATATTTGCTCATAATCAATAACTGCATATTTATAAAAAATGGAGTGACTTTTTGCGGAATTAAATTAAAAAAGAATTATTGCCGCAAATGGAATTAAATGAATTAATTCCATTTCAATTAATTTCATTAAGAATACCTCATTTGAGACAGAAGCATTTTGATTTAAATCATGGAATAAATTAAGTGGGAATCTTATGGGACCACAATACTTGTAGTAAGCGGACCAATTTGTCTCAGATCCTCTGGGCCTTAAACTCCACCATCTAGAAAATCAATAGTCTACAATTGATGATTTAAACACTTCACTGTTGTAAAACAATTAAAGAAAAACATGAAGTCATTGAACATAGAGCTGGCATTGAAAAGTGAAAAGGAAGGCATTTAACAATTGCCATTAGAAATGTTAAATTGTTCTGAAGTGCACAAGCATGTGTATCAGTACTGAATTCCACTCATTATTGCAGACACATGAATGATGCATAGTTCCGGATGAATTTCTGCACCATCATCCATCTTTAGGCGGAGGCATCAAATCTCCTCATTTCACAATGGGCAATCCATTTAATTCACTGCCACACGATGGTCGATGACACTTGACAACTCAACGGAGGACATGCACGCAAAAGACAATAAGGAGCCCGCTCCTGTGCAAATGCGATTTTATCAGTGTTGCTATCGGGAACTGAAAAGATTCAGTGCTTTTTCAATTCCTACTATTAGTTCACACTTTCCCTGTATATATCGTGTTCAAATTTTCAATCGCTGATAAAATACTTTTTATTCATCCACTCAAGTTCAAATACATTTTCTGAACTTGTAGTAGATGACACTGGATGTTAATGCATTTTTTCAAATATTAATTCATATTTAATTAATTTTAATTTAATTTAATTTTTAATTAATTTTAGGTTTTTTTTTAGATTTAAGTTGCATGTATCTAATAATAGATGGCGCCAGATGTAAGAGGAAAATGACAGCTTTATTTGTAAAGTACATTTCTGCAATAGTGTGAAAAAAGTAGGAATCAACTTTAAAGAATTTTTTTTTTTATATTACTTGTTTTAAATGTTTATCGTCCTTCAAAATGCTACAGTATTATTACAGTACTTCAGTAATTTCAAAGCCTGATGATAAGGTATCTGTAAAAATACAGTAATAAGTTATTTTGTTGGTATTTATTTTAAAAGGCTTCATTTGTTGTCAACGGCCTAATGGCCAATTTGTTTGCTCCGGCCTTTGATACGATAGATTTCATGTTAGAATCCCGGCAGTAGCATGGATGTTTGTTGATGGGTCGGAACCCACTTTAATGAGCTGTAGTCCAAATCCAATTAGCCCTAATGTGCGAAAAAGACCGTGGAGCGACAAACAAATCAATTAATTTTAAAGCTTAAATTGGTCTTTATTCATTTATTTAATAATAACTTTATAAAAACTAATAATAATAAAAACTATTTATATTTTATTATATATTATATTAAATTATCATCATCGTCATCATCAGTGGCGCAACAGCCCTATGGTGGGAAAATACAGGCAGATTTCGAAACAGGAGATGTTTTTTATAGGGTTGGGTTGTCAGCCCTACGCCCAACGCTCTATCTTAATAGACTGAAAACTTAACGGTTAAAAGACGATATATATATATATATATATATATATATATATATATATATATATATATATATATATATATATATATATATATATATATATATATATATATATATATATATATATCACAACGAATAGAGAATAATAAATTCCGTATTTTACTTAATGTAAATATAAAAAAATAATGTAAAAATGTAATAAATTTAATTGTAAAAAAGGCAATAAAATGCTATGTAAAAAAATCAATTATTTTTTATGAAGCACAATCTTATATATGCTCATAAAGCTTTATTGTAATCCAAGACAAAAAACAACAATTCTCAAATTACGGTCCGCGAATGGATCATTTAGTTGAAATTGTGTTCTGTTTTGCGATGATATTCTACTCATGACATTCATGGCATTTTTCTTTTCTATAGCCATTCTAAACGCCAAAAGACGATAGAATTGCATTGACTCAAAAAAACCAAATATATAAAAATAGGTTCAAACAAAAATAGATTCATCCCGTGCAATCCGTGAAATAAATTACATGACTTTTTGTCATTTTCTGAACAAATAATTACCCGCCAGGTTTGTCGTTCAACGGTCCAGAAAATATTTTATGAACAATAACAGTATGTTATTTGATTAAATTTAAATTTTTATAAATCCCGTAAGCTATCAAAAATTCTTTTAAAGATACCAACGCACGCAAGAGATCTTTAAAAAAGTATAAAAAATCTCTGTTTCAAAAGGAGTTTTCATAAATTCTTGAAATAAAGCTCAAAAGATTGATGACAGCAGGATTAGTGGTTGAAAGAAATTCCGCAACAGAATGACGGGTTAAAAACGCATTGCTCGAAAGAGGCACAGCAAATATCAGAAGAAATTGAAGAACAGACGGTTAAATCATTCTTCCGGGTAAACAGCTTTTGCTGATGAAAGATAAAAAATACTACTAGGGCAGCCATCATTTTTGAAGAACGTTATGGGTTCTGTCTGTCAACATTCCACTGAAATTATACACATTAGTTTGTTCCTATCTTTTAAAATAAATGTTATGGTATTTTTTTTTTTTTAACTTTTGTTGTAGAAAAATATAAGAGTCATTATATTAAAGAGAGTGGTTGTTTAAACATGTCTTTATAAATAATGAAAAAGACATTTTTCTAAAAAGTTTTAAAAACATTTTTAACGTGATTATTTTTCCAATGCGCGTTGTTTTTCTATTGTAGTATTTCTGAATATAGCCAAAAATGTTAAGGTTCTCAAAGGCATTATGATAATGTTTGGTTTTTCGGTTTTGATAAACTCTACGGTGATTTGATTTGGTTTGGATAGTAGTTCTACGGTGATTTGGTTTGGTTTGTTTTTTGTTAAAGGTTGGTTTGTATACATTTTATGTACACTTTAGGCTATTAAAATAAGGACTTACTGTTTAACGTTGGATTCTGAACCACTATCATCCATGCTGCCGCTAGATTCGAATCTGAAGCCCCCTATGGTGCCAAAGACCATCATGCCGCAATTTCCATTACAGATTATGAACAATAGCCACCGCATGTTATTTGATTTAAATTAAACTTTCGTAAACACTGTCATAAATATTTTAAAACACCAACACGCAATAGATCTTTAAAAAAGTAAAAAATACTTTTGTTCAATTCAAAAATCCTTTTTGTTTGTTTCATAAAATGCTCGAAATTAGAAAGCTTCAAAACGATTGATGACAGGTTGAATAGTAGTTGAAGAGAATTCCGAAACGGAATGATGTGGTTAAAAACGCATTGGTCCTGAAAAGGAGGTACAACAGGATAAATTAAAGAACAGACAGATGAAATCATGGGTGCTGTTCTTCCAAAACAGCTTTTGCTGAAAGATAAAAACATACTTCTAAGGATAGTCATCATTTTTGAAGAACGTTATGGGTTCTTCTGTTTTCAACAAAACCACTCAAAAGTTACATTATTTTGTTTCTATCTTGTAAACCAAAATGAGGTTGTATATTTTTTTTATTTTTTTTTTTTTTTTTAGCTTTTATATAAAGAAAAAGAATAAGAGTCATTATATTAAAGAAAGAGTAGTTGTTTAAACTTTTTTTTTTTGTAAAAATGGGCTTCTTCTTATTAGTTTTAAAAATGTACCCAAAAGATTATTTTCTTCAGTCTGTGTTGTTTTAGGTTATGTGATGCCAGAATATAGCCAAACACTTTTAAGGTTTTTGAAAGCAATATGATGGGGAGCATGTTATTTCGCGGTAATGATAACATCCTTCGCCAAAGATATTATGACTGTAACAGTTTTTGGGAAGTCTTGGAAAAAGTTTAAAATGTCCAAAAAGGCATCCCGACTGTAATTGCAAGACATTTTGTCTTCCATTACGTGGACGTTGATACCAAAGGCTTTAGGGTCGAATCTCTTGTTTTGGGCATGGATGTTTGTTATTATTCGAATCCACTTTGAACCATAGCCCCTTTGTCTAACATGACAGTAGAGCGTTAGCAAGACGCTTCGGACACTCCTACACCGTAAAAGCCCTCTCTCCTGTCACGGAAATCAGCCAGTAGATAGAGACAGCCTTGGCCCTATCCCATGGGACTGTTGCGCCAATGAAATAAATTAAAAACAAAAATATCTTAGTGAAATAAAATATTGAAAAGCATATTCAATGGTTAAAAGGAGTATATATATATATATATATATGCTACGACATGATACGAACTGGTGATATGATATGAACCTCACTGTGTAATATAGATTCGAACCACTACAAACATCCACCAGGACTCGAAGTCATCTTTTCAAAACTGATTTGTTATAATAAATATTTAAACCATCATTATATTTATTTAGTAGATTTTGTTATTATTCACTGAATTTTTATGATCTATTTTACTTATTTTTATAAAATGTATTAAAATTGGTCATGAAAATATCCATTTCAGTATAAAGTATAGATATCATAAGTATGGATAATTTATAAACATAACTACAAACCCTATTTTCTCAAGCAAAAATGAGATAACGAAAAAATGTACAGTTTTAATTACATTCCTCGATAGTAATTAATAAATAAATATCTGCATTTTTTTTTCTGAACGAAGTAAGATTAAAATTCTTATCATATAATACTTTGAGATATAAATAAAGCGGACAAAAAAACATTAATTATAAAATCTTGAAACAGCTTCAAATGTGAAAAAAAATACGATGAATTTCGATCTAATTTGAAGCATTCTTTAAAGATTCTTTTATTAGCATATATTAATAGTTCGTATTGCTTTTATATTGTATAATGTTAATGAAAAAAATAACTTATTATTGTTTAATAAGACACATATTTTCGTTTTTTTAGTGTCAATTCGTGAAAATATTTGGTAAATTAACATTCTTAAATTAGGGATTCAGTGATTATTTTTTAATATAAAAATAAGAGCAATACGCCTTTATTTTATTAGTAATTTATTTTTTGTATTCGCAAGATTTAATATAAATAAAATAGTAATAAAGCGAAATAATAAAAAAATCACTAAAAATAAGATAAAAAAAGCAATAATAAATTAAATAATAAAATAAAAAAATCAATAAAAAAATAGGAAATAAATACAGTAAAAAAATTTAAAAAAAGTAAATAAAAAGTAAAAAAAATGAGCAAAAAATATAATAATATATAAAATAATAATTCGCAAAATTATTGAATTTAAAACTACTACAAAAAAGAATAACAAAAAATAATTGAATTTCTAGTTTTTTAAGAATAAACTCAATGATAAATACTGTAACTAAAAGCATTTTGGAGAAAAATTGTTTAATTAACTGTTTGAATAATTAATAGTTTGTATAGTTAAGCACTATTTAATTATATAATTATTAAAACATTTTGCTTACGAATTCCAACAGAAAGATTATAAACACAAATCTAACTCCTTGAACTGTTAAGGCCGATTATTATTTGCATTCATAATACAAAGTTAATTTTTATTTATATTCTCAATGTAAAGATTTAGATAATTATTTGAAAAAAACAATTATTTATATCAGAACATAAAGCCTAGATTTTTTGCCATTGAAACAAAATTGCCATTAACAATTATAATTTTTCGTTGGCAAGCATAAATTTTGTGGTTATGTTGAATGATGGGTTGCCATAAATTATGTAGAATATATCAAACACATTAATTGAATTAAGTACATTTAATAACAACAGGAAGCATAATTAAATAAACATAAATAAACAAAAGGTAGTCGGTGGTGATGTTTACCTTTTGTTACCAAGATAATGACGTCAACTCTACATTGTAACTTCTGCATAAAATGCTATAAAAGAGATGGCAGCAGGAAATGGCGCATTATTCGCGTTAACAAGCTGGAAATGATTAACCTTACGATGAAAATACAAAAATAAATTACATCTGTGCTAGATCAATTTTAACCAAAATGAATTAATATTTTCCATAAAAGATGACATTCAAGAAACCACAGGGTGAAAAGGTGCACTGATGTGCACATTATTGGTTAATGTATGAATATATTTCCTTGATAGAAAATTGATAGAAGCAAATTGAATATTTTCATTGATTCGAGGAAGAAATGAAGCATAAACATACATAAGTCATATTTAATGGTTTAAGCTATATATATATATATATATATATATATATATATATATATATATATATATATATACAGTGTAATTATAACCCTACGGCAAGCAATAATTCATCCACTTCCACATCTACAAATATATCAGGATTTGTCACCAAAACACTGGCTTAATGGCCATCATGTTAAAAAAGAGTCCCACAGTTCATATAATTCAATAAGAATATAATTTAAAAGATTCATATAATTCAATAAAAATATAATTTAAAAAGATTCATATAATTCAATAAGAATATAATTTTAAAAAGATTCATATAATTCAATAAGAATATAATTTAAAAGATTCATATAATTCAATAAGAATATAATTTAAAAGATTCATATCATTCAATAAGAGAATATAATTTTAAAAGATTAATATAATTCAATAGGAATATAATTTTAAAAGAATTGATGGAATTGGATTGGATTGGATTGGATTGGTGGAATTGGATTGAATGAATGGAATTGATAAACGCACTACAGTACTTATAGCCATTGGAAATACAAATGTTTAAAATCCCATCCCAAAACATGGAAAGTGCCTCAAAACTATACTACAAAAACACTTCAAGCAAAAGCCAAATTCTCCAGAAAATTCCTTGAAGAATAACGTTATTCATGAATCATTTCAAGATTTAAGGAGCCCAAAGTACTATTTTCCCGCCAAAATTTGCAATGGAGTTTCATTTGCTTGACTCTCGTTTATGTCATGGACCTAACAGGACAACATCATGTTCACACATGATAATAAATAAAAAATATACTACTATGAAAATTTTAAATAATATTTGTTGTTTTTTAAATATTAAGATTAAATAAATAGATGTGTGTTGAAGCGATTTTTCTCTGATGTTGACCACGAGATAAAATATGATGATAACCAAAAAAATATTTAAATACATTACAATACTTCAAAATATTTACTCATGTCCATAAATTAAGGATAATGAAATCTGGCAAAGTAAGAGACAGAAGCAAAACAAATTTGACTTATTTGCAACTAATTTAAACTCATGTCCATAAATTAAGGATAATGAAGTTCAGGCAAAGACTTAGGCTATAGCAAAAACAAATTTGACTTATTTGTATGCAAAATCTATTTATCAAACAAAAAGGTAATTACTTGAGAGTAAATGCAATTGTATTGAATATATTTATTACTTGGGATAAATCTATTTTTAAAGAAAATGGATGCAATTTTCTTGCCCATTGTCAAAATAGGAGAACCTATTTACTTTAAAAACATTGTGCTAAAGCCATTTTTGCCTGAAAAGAAGATGCTTTTCAACATCAAAAATGAATTATGATTTCCCACGTTGCAATACAAGTCAATTTGGAGAAAATATTTTTGCTGAAATGAAATTTGTCTCGATGCCCCGTTTGGGGAATATTACACCATTTTTATTAAGAAAAGCAATAACGTTTTGAATGTTCAGAATGAATAACGTTTCAAGTCAAGCAAATTATAAAAGAATAGGACACAAGAGTCATTCGTCAGGCCCAAATTTAATTTTTGAATGATGCCTATTGAAAAAGAATATCAAGCATGTGACTATTTCTACGCTTCGTTTAACGTTGAGAAAAGTTTGGATGGTTTTTAGACAATACGTTCCATTTGGTTCTTTGTGCCAAAAGAATAGAATCATTTTTTCATTAGGGCAGAAAAATGTATTATATGTATAGAAACTTTACATATAATACATACTTTTGTTTTAAAAAGAAAACACACATGTTGTTTAATGAAACAGTAAAATCTTTCTAGTATGATGTTAAGATCATTTAAAATCACGTTTCAGCTAAACAATTACTAGGTCAGTTTGGGGCATAAGAATATGCTTTTATACATACAAACTTATAGTTTATATGTATAACCATAGTATAATATGTATAAGCTTATAGTTTATATACTTACAGGAATGCTTATAGTTAATACAGCTGCTTGTATCAAATATGTAATTAAATTACGGCCAGTTCAATTTAGGTAGATAAAATAAATTTTTTTTCGTCTAATGCAGCTGGCAAACACAGACCACTGTGATGCCTTAAGGCGCTGTCAGACGTTACTCACTTTGCATTACCTCAATGTTAACTCAAGATAAGCGACGGACGCGTGGAGTAACAATGCCTTTTAACGCTCTACGTCCTATTAGGACCGGGTACCTACGGCTTAAAGTGGATTCCGTTTCCTACAAACAACCATGGCATATTCTTCTTCGAACCCGATGTGTACTGAGCGCCAGAGCGCTAGCCACTGGCCATTCAGGCCCGGTAGATATTTTTTGGGTTCAAAATCTGTGAAAACGTGTTCGAAATCCTGACAAAGTGAAATTGAGAAAGAGCTCAATGCATATGAAAATTTTGAGGCTGGAACGTTTATTATGACTCAACGAGGAAGAACGGATGGCGTGAAATATTCTTCTTCCAGATGTCATCTTAGTGATTTTCAAATAGCATGATACACCATGGTACGAAGCATCAGAATTCCCTTGTGTGTAATTTATTTTGCAGGCATTTGGATGCTTAAGCTATTGGTGGGTATTTCCATTGCGTACTCATTGCTCTTGAGTACATTAAGACATCTTCCTGGAATTTGTCTGTCAAGAATAAATGTATCCCGGAATCCTATTGATAAGGAGTTATGACAAAGACGTTGAATTGAGCAATTTGATCGGCATCTCTGCTTTCCGGCCAGGTTAGTTTCCGAAGTTGGGGAGCTGCGTTTATATACCTGATTGGTCATTGTGTCAATTAGGGATTGCAATACTGATATACCGAATGCCGTATTTTGAGCCATTTGTACAATTTTATAATACTGGTATTCCCAAGTTTAAATACTGTTTTTTCGGTAGGCTGTAGTTGTAAAGTAAGTGTGTAATATTTTGATATTTTTAAATTGGTGAGTTTGTTATTCACATTGTATTTGGCATCATACTTTAGAATTCAAAATATTTTTCAGATTAATTATATTATATATATACATATATATTATTTAAATAATACTTTTAATAATGAATAAGAATAACTTTAAAGAACATAAAAAATCAGTTGATAATACTGGCTTATGTTTTTCAAGATCACATTTCAAAAATTTAGAACCACAGACCGAATAGTGATATTAACACTTTTTGTGATTTAAATAAATATGATTTTCCTTTACTTTATTAAGATTCTTTATATACTGTTATAATTTATAGGTTACAAATTTTTTTATGACATTTACATTTCTCTAATAAACTGGCAAATAAAACAAAAACATGTTTTCTTTCTTTTCTAAAATTTCTACTACCGGTATTAAAATCGATATATATATATCGGTATCTCAAAATAGGCTTCAGTTTCGGCGATTATTCATCGGCGCGAAGTTTCTGTCCAGCGAGCATCCTCTAGAGGTCTGAGAACAGGAAAAGGTCTTTTCCAGATCTGAGAATACGGGGATGCGGAAGCTACCCGAAGCCAATTAATTACTACTTTCGCCATCGTTTTCATTGATTTGTGACACGGTGCATTGTCTTGATGGAACAGCACTTTCTTCTTCTTCAAATGAGGCCGTTTTTCCGATTTCTTCTTTCAAACGCTTCAATAACGCTACGTAATAGTCGCTGTTTATGGTGTTTTTCCTTTTAAGATAGTATGAATATTATACCATGCGTATCCTAAAAATATTGATGCCATAACCTCGCCAGCCGACTTTTTGCGTCTTTAAAACCTTTGGAGTCGGTTCATCACGTGCAGTCCACTCGACTGACTGTCGATTGACTCCGGTGTGAAATGATGGAGCCATCCATTGTCCATCCATTGTCACAAATCGAAGTAAAAATTCGGGTTTATTGCGATTGAACAGCTCCAAACACTGCTTTTTAGAATCATCATTCGTTGTTGTTTTGGGTCGATTGTGAGCTCGTGCGGCACCCACTTTGAAGAGAGCTTTCGCACATCCAAATATTCATTCACGATATGTCCAACACGTTCCTTTGATATCTTTAGAGTCTCAGCTATCTCAATCAACTTCACTTTACGTTTATCAGAAATTATTTTGTGGACTTTTGACGTTTTCGTCGGTAACAGCCTCTTTGATTGCCCCACTACGTGCATCGTCCACTGTGCTCATTTCGCCTCGTTTAAATTTAGCAAGCCACTTCTCTACGGTTGATTTTCCTGGTGCAAAGTCCGGAATAATGTTTATCAAGCCAAGCCTCGGCTTCAACAGTATTTCTTTCGCCAAAAAGCAATGCTTTATTAACACAAGAAATTCCTTTTGATCCATTTTTTCAAACTAACAAAAGTTGCTTCACTGAAAATGCTATAACTCACATACTAATAGTGCAACAGCTGTCAAATTTATGCACGTGTCTTTTGAAGGTTAGGGCTAACTAAAAATGATATGAATTTAATACTAGAAGCGCCATCTATGTGTTAGCCTAGAACTCTTCAGCAACCTGTTATGCATGCAACTACAGAACTAAAATCAATTAGATGAAAAAAGAAAGAAAAAGGTCCGTTAGAAAAACAAATCACAGGACAAAAATGTGTCATTCTGTTTGTGAAGCGCCATTATCCTTAAATGGATGATTTTGCTATATCTTTTAAATAATTTATCATGAAAATTAATAATTTTTTAAATTATTGTACAATTATTGCTGAATACCATCTTGATAAACGGCAATGTTTGCCATAAAAATATTTAAAAATGTGAATATTTATATAATTAAAAGGTTATATCCTCTAAATACTTATACTCTAAATCTTATTATTTTTCATACTGTTTTATTTAAAATGTTCTTAAAAAAAAATCTATTAAATAGATGTATAAAATTAACAACGTAAATCAGTCCTTTTTGAGTGATGTTTTTATGTGTGGCGCTCAGCACCACACGTTTCGGGTTCGAGCTCCCGGTGACTCAATGGATG
>BPLR01005104.1:0-78097 GCA_021605095.1 Caerostris extrusa | reverse complement strand
AAAATCATTTTATGCAAATTTTCTAATTAACTTAAGATGTGGGAGGTATTGTGGTTCTTAAAACCACCTTGGAACTCCGTAACAGGTACGCCCGTTGCCCGTTGCCCTGAGCGCGGGGATAATAAGCTTGTCAGCTAATTAGCAGAGAATATAAAGAAAATAAACTAATTTTATTCAAAATATAATTAATTTTATGATTAACCATTCTATAGTAAAAGAATATAAAATATAAGGGTACTGTAGTAATAGTAAGAGATATTTATTATTGTTATTATTTATTATTTAAATTGCAACAAAGGGCATTAAAATTTGGATGACAACAAATAAAATTTGTAAAATTAAAAAGACACAATGCTTAAAATAGCTTTCCGAGCTTAAAGGTTAAAATCTTCAGTGAATATCAATATTTTTTTAAGAATTGGATCATATATTACAATTAACATGATATTAAATAAATAGCACCAAAAATCAATACTGTATTAGAAATGTACATTATTTAAGCGAAAGCTTAATATGGAGCTTTTCATGACTTAATAGTTCACAAAGATTAATTATAACTTTCATTGCAAATTAAATTAGGGTTTTTTTTTAAAAGTTGAATATAAATGAAATATATAATTTAGGTAAAATTGTATTGAAAATTAGTGCATTTAAAAGAAAAACAAGTCATAAAATTAGTTAATGTCTTATTAAACAATTTCGTTCATCAATTCTATATTACCATAAATTAGTCCGCAATTAAAGTTATGCGCATTTAAGACTAAAGCTTAGTCTCACTATGAATATAACACTGATAGAACAATTTATTAAGTCTTTTGAGAAAAAATATTTTTGTTGGAAAACTATAAAATCAAATAATTTTGAGAAAGATATAAACTGTAAAAACAATTCATAATTATCTACTTTTATATTTATGTTGCTATTGTAGCATGGTATGTGAAAACAATCACAACAGTAAAATAAATTTGGCTTATATCCCCAATTAAAAGTAGCTTTGTTTTCCTTTTATCGGCGTTTTGACTGTTAAAGTGAAATGAGCACCATGAGAGAGGAATGCCATGAAACCGAAACTGTTGTGTTCAGTCCCTTATTACTGAACGCTCTGTTTTCATAAATAACACATAAAAATGTTCTTTTCCTTTTGGAATATAAAAAGAAGGTTCTGTAATCCGATTAGAATTGATGGTAAAAGTCAACCCCGTATTTCCTCTGTCCTACACGAAAAACATCTAGGCTGTAAAGGTCATGTTTATTCTAATTGAATTGCCCTAAGGTGGATATTAACATCAGAAAGTCTCTATTGATATGACTGGGGAGAAATACGGAAATCGAACGCTTAGTGTGAATTCAGCCAATGGGGACAGGAGTAGCGAGGAATCTTAAAAAAAGTAAAAGCTTTAATCCTCTTATTGATTAATGGAAAATGGAAAGATGGTTCCCGAGGGTATTATGGGTAATTCGAAATTGCAAAACTTTGCCAAATCAATGGAAGGCAAGTATTTAAAACTTTGTCCTCATTTCTTTTCTTCTGTACTTAATGGAACTGAAGCTTAAGAGCATACGTGAAAATACACCATAGTTAGCCGTTGCACTTGTCATAGTTTAAATGAACTGTCAAAGAGATTTTACAGGGTAGGAAACGCATTTGAAAACAAAATAGGATCTCCACTTAGGTAGAAAGCACATTTAAGTTCTAGGATTATGGATAGGACTTTGTTGAACGCTAATTCCCAGAACGCAGAAGAGTTTCTAAAATTTTCCTGCTAGCTTCTGTCTCCATTTCTGTGTATTTTTATATCTCGTTTCAATTTCTTTCTCATACTAATTTTCGTTACTCGTTATAGCATTCACGTTTTCTGCATTATATTGCTCTTTTGCTCCCGTAAATAAGGATAACGGAATTTAAATATTATTAAAACATTGACGGAATGCAATGAATTAATATTGCAATGGAATTCATTAATATTTTAAGTGCATGTTCTTGTTTATTGATTTTTTAAAAAGTCAATCGAAATTTCTGGTTATTGTTTTACTACGTCAGGTCCATAAATCGTGTATATCAAAATATTAATTAAAAGTTAAAATCACATATCCAATTTAATTATTTTTAAGTTGACGAAATTCTATGCAAGATATCTACATTCTTGTAACATCGATTTCTATGCTCAGCATCGAAATACTGATATTTAAAACCGGTATAACCGCTGTGCTAAGGAAAAAAGCGATTTCGATGTTCAACATCGAAGTCTAAGTTCGAAAAATAGATTTCCAACATCTGTATAATCGATGTACGAAATCTGTATGACCGCTTCGAGGATATCGTTGGATGTATTTGGCGAATTTCGTCAATTCTTCTGTATAATTATTATTTACCTTGTGAATTTTAATGCAATTAAATCTTTTTCTATTGATTGAAAGACTGCAATTAGAAATTAAAATGTTTGATATTTTTATGTATTTAAACTGTTTTATTTATGTAATCTATGTTTATTTAGTGATGCTTTTGGTTTCTCATATATATAATGCATAATGTACAAATATATTATTAATAAATTGAAATGCTCTTGGATTCCTTTTATTTAAAATGTAATATCAAAATTTATATTTAAATTTTTAAAAACTGATTTAAAAATTTGAACATAATAAGAATATGGGAAAAAAGGTCTTTAAAAAAAAAAAAAAAAATAATTAAGTAACTAAAGGGATATAAATATTCTTAATTCGCTCTTTTCTTTCTAATAACTTCAATAGTAATCATCAATTATTTTAATTATTCATTAGTATTGTTAAAATCAATATCAATATTGTTCCATATCAATCAATCGTTCTACTTGGCAAGTTTAAATATATAGTTTATTATTACTTAATATTATAGAATGATTTCTTCTTGAGTGTGGTTTTTTATTGTAGAAACAAACTTCATAATATTTACAATCCGTTCACTTTAAATACAGATATTCTTAATTAGCTCATTAGTTCATTAGTAATTATCTCTCCAACCTCCACACTTTCCCTTCATGCAAACAAATTTAATGTTCTGATTGAAATATATTTTGCTTATTTATTTTGCAGGGAGCGATATACACAAGCGATACTACACTTTGAAGTCGTCTGGGAAAAAACTAAACAAATGCAACTAATTTTTTGTATTAAATGAAATCTAAATGAGATATTTTGCATTGAAATACACTAAACAAATCGATAAAAATAGGGATAATTTGCTTTGAAAAAGGAAATAATTTTGTGTTGAAGGCAACAAAATAAGAGGTCAAAGAAAATAAAAATAAAAAAAAAAAAACATAAAATGAACATAATCATATTGAAAAATAAACAATAAAAACTATTTTTCAAAAAATTCGGTGGCTGAAAGAGCTCAGAGATTCCTATTTCATTGTTTACGATTCAAAACAAGTTTAATATTTGAATTTTTAAAACAACATGAATCAGATAAATCTGTATTGAGGTGCCACGAAAGTGGACCTGCGGAACCTGCCAAAAATATTTGTATAAAATTGTATAATATAGCCTTGTATAATGCTCTCCGTATAACATTGCTTTTGCTTCACGTCTGTCAATGGGGTAAGACTAGAAAAGAAAAGCCCACTTACAAACAGAATACGTAACTGTAATTATTAAATAAGGTATGGTAAGTGGTTTCGATTTACTAATATTTTTTTACCTAATTTCTTTCATGTTTAACAAAATTTTTATACAACATGTTTCACAACTATCTTGTATATTTTGTAAAAATATTTGTATCTCTATTCGATCTGCCAATGCAGTTCTAGCCATTCCACGTTTTGATATTTGAGTTTATCTAATGATTTTTAATTTCGTTGCTACAGCTTATGCTCACTTAAAATGTTGAATACTTTCTTCCTTTATTTTTTTTTTTTTTTTTTTTTTTTTCATTTTATTTTTTTGAAGTGCGAATGTGAGACACTATATATATATATATATATATATATACAGATATTTCAAACATTATTTCAAACATTATATATATATATATATATATAATGTTTGAAATAGTCTGTGCACTAACACCTGAAACCTGAAAACTTAATTAAAGATCTCTTAATCATTAATCGGTTTTTATATAGGATTAAATCACTTGTAAGATTTAATTCTATATTAATTAATAAACCAATTATCTAAATCTTTAACGTAATTTTACGCATGCGCATAATTATTCCAAAAGAAATATTATTTGATTTAATTGATTTCGTTTCATGTCCTTAATTGTTCCATAATGTTGTGAATGGAGACTTAACATGCATATTCTCTGTTTTATCTCTGTAATTTAAAAAAACAGGAAAATTCCCAGCTCATTTATTAGACTTTTTAATTCAATCCAGAACTGGTTATATTTTTAAACACTATTTATTTTTAACATTCTTAGAAATCCATGAAAAATTGAAAATAAATTCAAAAGGAATTTTGAATTATTTTAAATTCACATTTGCACTCATGCTCACTCAACTCCTATGCATTTCTTTTTATAAAGATATTATAAATTATTTATATTGCATTTTACGAGCCATTTAAATTTTCTGGTAGCATGGCAGCCCGCAACGGTACACTTTCAAACAGACCCTTAAGCCTCTATCCGAGACAATAAAAAATGGAACGCGTTTCACATCCGCTTTTATTGAAGTAAATCCCTTCCTCCTTCGGAGATTATTTCCAATCACCGACACGAAGAATATACCACATTTATATATTAGAATATATTTATCCACAACGAAGTCCAAAAACAAAGGATTTGCTCCAGTTTGGCATATAGGCTTTTGTTCATGCATTTCATTCGGCGCATTTCCTTTTCCTTTTAAACTTTGTGAAGTTCCAGCATTGCAATCCAACTGTCATCTGCGTCTGTTTACCATGAAATTGAAAAAAATAGTTATACCCTGTAGCTATATTTTTGTAAAGGAAAGGGTACTTATTGCAGTCGAAACTGATTTAATTTCGTTGACTGTTTTTCACCTCTCCAAATGTTATGAATAGTTTCAATTCTGATTTGTGATTAATGAGAACCATAGAGAGTGAAAAGATAAATAAGTTTATTACTGGTCTTGGCGAGAAATTCATGTCTAATACAGCTTTAACTTTAATTGTATAAATTAAGTCTGTCTGGTCAATAAGCTTAGAACTGGTCTGGAATGAAATCATTCTTAAAACATCGTATATTTATGTATTTTTAAATTTTGGAATATTTATTAACGTAAAAGTATATAAAAATGCTACAATTTTTATTATTTTTTTTTAAAATTATAATATACATTGATAATTTTTATTTACTAAGATAATTCTTACTTCAGTGACTTAAAATGTTGTGATTTTGATGTAGATCAAAAGCCCCAATAAAGAAATAATTAAAATAAACTAAATAAAGACTAAATCAAATGAAAGCTGCAATGTTTTTTGCTTATTTGCATTGGTGGATAAGAGGATAATTTTGTGCAATAATTATCTTAATATATTTGTATGTGTGGCGTGGTATATCAATTGGAGGCCTGATAGATTTCCCTTCAATTGCTATCCAAATAAACTAAAAATTTTGAAACCACCGTTCTAAATTGTAACTTAAAAATCTATCAGGAATTTACTTAAGTACAAATAATTACGGATTACAGTACAGTAGTTACGAATTTGATTTAAGTAAATACTGATTAATTTATTTTTGCTAGAGGTCAACCAAGCTTGTTATAGTGTAATAACATATAAAAAGAAATACTGATAATCATGTACAACTTATATCATTTGAATATATTCGTTTGGCATTTCTGTTTTAAAACAAGCATATATGACTCTCAATTAGAGTTTTTCCGTTTCACTAATGTTTTGTTGTTGAAATATTCTGCAAAGCTGCATGTTAGTGGTAATAGTGTAAAGGGGTAGTTTAAGTAGTTTACTTTTTTTTTTTTTTTCAAATTTAGTTAACATTCCAAAGAAGGATTTAAAAATGTACTTTCCATCATGTAGTTTCATAATCATGATATAAATATCATCATAAGAATTAAATAAGGGAAATTAATATGATAAATTAATTATTTATTTTGGATGTTTACATTGATTAAAAAATGGCAACATTAAAAAATAGTTAAATAAATTCCTTTTAATTATATTTTCTATATCTTTATCATAAAGCTAAAGATTTATTTTTAATTCCCATTGTATTTCTTATAACTTAAAAATGACAATGCTTTAACTATATCAGAATTATGACATTTTTAATTACATTAAAATATGGCAGCATTTTTAATTTTTTCTCATAATTTAAAAGTATGAGGTAAATTTTTTTCTCCGATTCCATTAATTTTTTTCTAGTGTGTAACCAAATATCAACAAAACAAATTCTAAATTATTTCTTTTTCCTAAAATAAAAACTGTGATTTCTGATACAAAATCAACGGTAGATTAGGATTGTTTTCTGAAACTCCATTTGTTAAAAAAAATCGCCTACTCAAAATTTATAAATATTTAATTACTAAACATTATTAAAAAATTTTTTTAAATCATACATATTTAAGTCGTTACTATTATTTCCAATGTCGTTATTATTTACAAAGTCAAATGAACACACACACACAAATAATCATTTCGAAATTCTTAAAAATATCTTAACATGACAAATAATTAAATGATAAACTTAAAAATAAAAAATGACATGCTCACAAAATATAATAAAATTGTTTGTTTCTTTTAGAATTATCATTAAAAATCACAATAAATATTAAAATTATAAGTGCGATGTAAAGTTTTGTATAAAAAATAGCTTTGTATTTATAAACATTACAATTCTCACGTTAAAAGTTTGAAAATCTCCATTCAAATTCACACACACAATAACAAATATATCTTCAATACATTAGTAAATTATCCCTGGCCCATGATAAAATAAAACTGCACTATTCTCATAAAAACAGTAATCATAACTTACAAACAGTACTTATAAATACTTATCTTATATATTCCAATATTCTATTCCATTTTTCCACCGTAACATTTTGACCAAACTAATGTACTGAAAAATCTTAAAAACCTGGATTTTAGATATTTTGCTTTATTTTTTAGTATGGCTAGTTTCCTTTTATTTATTTCACTATTATTTTTGCATCTTTTATTTCCTCATCATGTTAAGTAAACATTTGCACTCGCACACTAAAGAATAAGAATGATAAGATGCCATGAATATAGAGTTAATTTGATTTAATTGGAATTCTATATTTTTTATTTTATGTATGTTATTTTTGTAGGTACAAATAAAAAGGATTTCTGTTTAATGAGCAGAATAGTTTTATGTGATATATATCAATGTTATTTGAATTTTTCAATAAAAACAAGTTTAAAAAGTAAATAAAAGTAAATGTAATCGAAAAAGAACCAGTTTAGATATTGAACCTAAATGAAGTCAATAGAAAGTAAGTGGGATTTTATAATTCCGTCTCGAACTGAATCCGAAGATTTGTTCGATTCTATAAAGGAATATTAAGCATTTATAATGTAAATAACCTAACTGAAACAGTAGATAAATTAAAGTTATATATTTCTTTCTCTCTCACTGCACATATATATGGATGAGTGACAGTTAATCAACGAACATTTATTACTAATGTCTATTAATCAGCATGTGTATTGAAATTCAATGATCATTTAAAAAGTATTAATGTTTGTGCTTGTATCATGGATTTAACGTACTGCTGAGACATATCCATTTGATGCTGTGATCTTACTTAGATGGTGCTGATAATTAGTAAAATAAAGCCACAGAAGTTCGCTTTCAGTGCATTCATCGAAATAATTGAGTTTTTAGTCTATATCAAAATATTAGCTATGTATCAAAGTGGCTTTATCAGTTATATAAAATATTTTTCTAAAAGTAGATCTTTGTATTTCAAAACCCATATCATACAAACTAAAATAAAAAGACAATGCTGTTGTGTTTTTGAAAAGAACAGTTAATTGTTTAATTAAAAATTAATTACATTTTCATTTTCTTCATTAGCTATAAATTTGTATATCTCACACACTTCATAAATGATATTCGAAACATTGAGTTTTTAAAGAAATCGCAATAATTCAATCCTTGTTTTTGATAATTTAGGAAAAACGTGCATATGTTTATCTTCGCAAAATGTGTAATATTTTTTAAAGTATTTCTTATATTTCTATTAAATAAAATTCGTATCGGAACTATTCATCTATCTCTTGTATTTCTAGGCTGTGGAAGTAATGATAATTTTGAGAGGGGTAATTATTTCTAATAAATAGCTCGCCCAATTTTTACTGTATATTGAAAAGTCAATGTAAGCTTACTTGCTCTTCTTTCAGGGGGATATTTCAATTATTTACTTTATGCACATTTTGATATGTTTGACAAATAAAATTGAAAAAAAAAAAACTCCAATATTTTTTATTTTATTTCTACAAATCTTCTTTATTGATCATGACGCATTATTTTAATATACCTGTATTATCTTTTTAAAAATTTTAATATTTTCTTCAATTTTATAAATAGCGAACAGAAAATGTTTTCGTCAATCTTTTCGTACTTCTTTCATAATTAATTTCGATAAACATTTAAATATTTTCTTTTCCAGGAATATGCACAGAAATATTTTAAAATAGTGTAAACATGTTTAACTAGAAAGAATCAATGTAACAAAAAACAAAACAAATTTATACAGAAAATTGAGCAAGAAAACTTATTTCAGTTTTCAATAAATATATGATAAACTCCAAATCAAAAATCCAGCATTTATAACAAAAAAAGGATTTAAAGATTTATTATTCAAAAAATAATTTGGGGAGGCATTTTCTTTTATTTTTTCAGTTTGCCAATTTTTAAACATTTCAAACAAAATTGGCATTCTACGTATAAAAATAGAGGGATTGCACGAAATCTGTTTCAGGCCTTTTTCATGATTCTGAGCTTATCTGAACAATTGAGACGCACATTCTCTTTGAAAGAGCAGTGCGAAAAATATAGATAAACGATTTCAAACATATGCTTCATATTTTGCTCTGAAAGAATTACGCAATATATTATTGGACTGGAATACTAACAATTTTAATAATATAATGGAGAGTGATGAAGATTATGAAGATTCAATTATTAGTTATGAAGGTCATGACATTATACCATTTACGCCATTTATGTCAGATGTCAGTTATGACATTAGTCAAGGAATATAAAATATTTCTTCACTTATATTTTAAATATTACTTTAATTTTGAGTTTTGGAATCTTCAATTTGGTAATAGATCATGATCTTTTACAATCAATTCTTTCTTTGATCACGTAACAAGATATATTTATAAAATTAAACTGTATTTAAAATGTAAATGATGATATTTCGAAGCAAGAAACTTCTTCTAGTCCTTTCTTGTTCAATAAAATATAAAATCTTATCTATTAGAAAAGTGTTTCAATTAATATTTTCTATTTTATTTTAAGCAGAAGATAGAATCCATTTTTCTCGAGTTTTCAAATTTTCATGAATTCATTTTTCTTCGGCAAAGTTTAACGGGGGAATGGGGAGAATTTATCCAATAAGATTAAAAATAAGAGAAAAAAAATTAAAAGAATTAAAAACCCACCTCATACAAATAATTTTACAAAATTGGGCAATTATTTTCAAAATATATTTAATTTAACATGAATCTAACCTTTTAACACACAAATTCCTAGTAAAAAATAAATTGAAAATTGTTAAAAAAAATTCTGCATTAAAAGAAATTTTACACAAAACAAATATAAAAGTTTGCATAAAGTTTTCTTGAGTAGTTTGAAATAGATGTTTTAAGTTTAATTTTAAAATTCCGCGTCTATTCAAAACATGGGGTTTAATGCATTTTAATTAATATCATTGCATTAATATTTGCAGCTCATTGATGCATTAATATTATTGATTCAGCTACAGCAAATTAAATTTAATTCAAGGTATGTAAAAATAGAAGATAATTTTTCAAAAATTAGAAATATGTTAGTAAACTCTATATAAAATCAAAGAAAATCTGTTTCTATCAAACCAAAAGCGATATGGGAAGTATATGCAATAAATATTCAGACTAAATGATTTTAACATGCTTTACTGAATGTGGCAAGTAGAAACCATTAGAACCTGCAAATAAAACTAATTCAAGAATTCTATTGCGAATTTTTTCTAAAGCATTTTCTTTAATTTGCTGGAAAACACAAGACAGATTTTTGTAACTTAGCATTAAAAAAACTTTTAACGTAAATTTTGAGATTATTAAAAATCTTTTATGAGTTTATTGTTTTTCATATCTTGCGCTTTCTAATAATAGACATCATTTGTTATAAAATTGTCAATTTGAATGAAAAAGACAAAATGATAAACTTTACTTTGCTAATAGATTTGCTAGTGAGATAATTCTAAGCATATTTCTTAACTGCTATTATGAAGCTATTCCCCAAAAACATTTATTTCAAACATAAGAAATCACAGAAAGATGTACTTATAGATATTGCTTTATTGCTGTTGTGTATTGCTTTATATTGATTATTATTGCTTTTATTGCATTATATTAAAAATCTTTAAAATTGTCATAAAAAAAAAAGAAAACTCACAGATTTTTGTCAGTGATAATTTGGAAAAATAATGAGAAGTATTCTAAATATAGCTAATATGAGTATATTAAAATTTGTCCCTGCATTCTCATATAAACATATCATTAAAAACAATTAATTTGTAATTGTTCAACAAGTTTTACCATGTTAATTTCCATAACAATTAAACTGGTTTATTTCATTTAAAAAAAAATTTTTTTTTTTTTAATTGTTTTGAAGCATTAACAAAATAATATGCGTGTTTATATCAATATGTTTTGTGCCATTCTTTCTTTCATTATTAAACTAATTGTTTTTAGGTTAAGATAGTAGATGTAATAAAAATATATTTATTGATTACCAAGTAATCCAGAAATTGCCTACATAAATTTTAACAATTTTGCAAATTAAATTTTTGGATTTATGGAGACTAATTTAAAAGATGACGATCCCTTGCCTATCATAACAATGAATATGATAAATCCGTATACCTTTCTTTTTCTATAAACGTGGTTTGGGTAGACAGAACAGGTGCTATTTCTGGAGATATTTCAAATTATACTACAGAAATAGTATTGCAGGCCTGTAGCAATTCCCCTTCACTCTGTAATGTAAATTAGATAACACTGAACCTAACTCGTATATTTAAAAAAATATATATAATGTAAAAAAAAAACGAGAGAGAGAAAAAAAAATTCATTAACAAAATAATAACTTTTATGTTCAAATATTTAATCCAATTGTTCTCCATTTCTCTTTCAAATAATTACATAAGATAAAGAAAACAAATTTTAAAGCAGATACTTTGGCAAAACAAATTAAAAGAATCTTTTTAATCGGTCTTTTATCTTAGGCATTTAAAAAAATACATGATTACATTTCAAAACCAAATAAAAACAAATAATTCATTATGTTATGTATAATCCAATATGGTTATTAAATATATAAACCCGTTACCTTTAAAAAAATTAAACTTGGCAATAATAAAAAAAAAAATATTCAACTCGGCAATAATGTTCTCAAGAAATGCCTGAAAAAATAAAAAGCTTGTTTTAGTTTAATCCGATAAAGTAAATAATCATTTATTCTTGTAATTTTTTTTTATCTTCATCTCAAAAACTTTCTCAAAATTCTATACATTAGCAAGTATTTAAAAGAAATTTCTGCCATCAAAGTAATATTTCTTCTACTACATAATCATTCTTATTACTAAAGTTGGATAAAAACAGAACGATACTTTTATTGCTTTCTATTAAAATACTTAATTATTTTTTTTTTTGAGAAATTTCTGCTAAGTAGGATAAGAAATTTTAAGGTTCTTTTTTTTTCCAAGAAACCTAATCAGTGTCAAAAAATTACTAAAAATGACAAAAAATAAAACAAAACCCTTTTTTTTTTGTTGTGTGAAGAGAACAAATCGCACTGATTTTTTCTTTTTAGAAATACTTCAGATTTTCAAGTAATTATTTTATTTAATTAAGTTTTTCTCATTTATGGCATTATTCTGATTTTTACAATCTGGTAATGTAGTAAGTTATTTCTTATTTTTCAGTTCTCTGTCACAGAATCTTTCCTTCCATTATTCTATGCATTTTTTTAAGTTTCTTTAATTCCTTAAGGACACTTAAAATTTGTGGTTTTGGAGTTCTTAAAGCAAATTTTTTTAGTATAAAAAATGAAAGCGTTCATCTTTTTCATAAAAATATTCAATGATAGCATTTCATTCAATTAGCATTGCATGGTGTAGCATTTCATAAAAAAATATTCAATGTCTTCACCATGAAAAGGATTTTGAGAGTTGATTGTATATTAACAGCAAGAAATTCATGGTTCGTGACTCAGCAAGTGAAAAATTAATAACAAACTTTTTGATTAATTATACAAATGTTGAACCTCCCCATTAATAAAAATAGAACTTCAATTAACACAAATTCAAAAATTTGACCAGCATTTTTCAAAAAGATGGTGATTTTATTGATCGTTAAAAAAGATTCATATTAGAAAATAATATTAAAAATAATTAACTAATACTGTCAATAAAAAATAAATTATAAAAATAATTTATTACTTATTATTAATTTAAAAGAACTAACATTAAGAATAATTTTAAGCATAATTTTTTCAAGTTAGAAAGCTTTTTAAAATTTCTAAATTAATTTTAATTTTCTACTAAACTTAACCAATAGAAACTTTCAAGAATTTTCAATTTTTTTTTTTTTTTCAATTAAAAAATTTTTATATTAAATTAGTAGTTGTGAAATGTTTGATAAAATAAATTTATGATGTTATTATTAATTTGTCATAATTTCTTTTTTTTTCTTTAAAAATAATTTAATTAGGTTGAATAATTGATGTAGCTATTTATAATTCATACTTATGATAGCAAAAAAATGCTAAGAAAATTTTTGTCATTCTAATGTGAAACAAATTGCAGAAGTGTTGAAGCAAACTTCATTCCATTGAGCTTCCAAATTAAAGGATCTTGGTTTGATATCTGACAATTTAAGCCACATTGAAAACTTCTATGTTTTTTCCGGACATGGGTGCAATAAATCCAGAATGAACTTCTTACGCTAGGAAAAATGTGAATCCCCTAGCCATTTTTGAAATAGTCGTTTCAAAATGGAGGGGAAAAAAATAGAATTGTCTTTTAGCAAGGCTTTACCGAGCTGAACCCAGTATAACGGTGAATCAACTAGAATTCGGCGTTAAGACATACAATGAACTCTGTGGAAAAAAAAGTCCTGGCATTGGAAAAAATATGAAATTGGAGAAACTTTTAATTACAAAGAGTATCTTTCACCTTATAGGCAGCCGAGGAGAGAAACATGCATTATAATTTTACTGAGAAATTTTATAATTTTTTTTTTTCTTTTGGCAGAATTAGAATAAAATTTACGAAATGACATCTGATTTTTAAAATTCTAATTCAAAGTACAGACTGATTGAACTTACTTTTAGGATATAGAAAATAACTATAATTAATATTACTTTTGGATTTAAATAAAACCAAACTTGCATGAGAAAAATAATAAAAATTGGCATGGATGCCACTTAATAATGTTTCACAATAAAACATGTTGTAGTAACTTCCTGCCTTTAAACAATTATTTGGGAATCTCGTGGTTTGAAGCTGCATGAAAAATATGTCATCATATGGGTTTCATTGTTAACATCATTTATATTTATCATTTATTGTCATTCAATTCATTAATGTAGTTGAGGAAAGTTTTATTAACTTATAACAAGAAGCTACATACAAATAAATGTTATGCATATAAAAAAAAATTATCTGATCTCAAAGAAAAAGATGAACTGTTAGATCTTTTGATTAATCTTCGAAACGAAAGAATTGTAGAATAAGAAAAAAAAACTTGCAAAAATAAATAAATAAATAAATAATAATAAAAATAAAAGTTGATATCGATTAAATAAGTGCTATTGGTAATAAACGCAAAAATAGCATTTTATAGTAACAAAACAAAAGTAATTGATAATAAATTTTTGCTCGCATTTACATTAAACATTGTTAAAATTTGTGATAAATATATAAATATTATATATTTGAATGGAATGCATGATACATATTTTTAAGAATTTTAATCACTACTGATAAATTGCTAAATTTATTATTATTTGGCATTTTAACAGACTTTGGTTTGACTGTGAATCATTTTTGAAAGAGAAATTAATGTAAATGCGTTGTTTATTTTTAATGTTTTGAATGAATATGTTTTTTTGTTTATATAAAATATTAAATCATGCCACCCGAACAAAACACATTTCATACATAACATAAGCCAACATTTTATCTGCAAATTGTATCAATACATTTAGCTCAATTAATTAAGTTTCCTTGAGCTTTAACATTTTTTATCATGGCAAAATAATTTATTTCTTTTGATTATTTTTTAGTTAAAAAATAACACCATTATGACTGGATTCAAAATCTTGACAAAGATATTTTTCCACTGAGATTTTATTGTAGTGTGTTGAGAAGTGACAGTGGTAAATTATGATAAAGGAAATCAAATATTTTATAATAAAATAAAATGGTACATGTTTAAATAAGCGTAAAAATACATTTTTATGTGCTTTGTGATTTCTTAATACTTTTCTTGGATGTTTTTCGATCTGCTTTATTTGTTTGGATGGTGTGTTATCCAACACATTGAAAGGAAATTTTGGTAGATAAAAGGCAGAATTTTGGTGGTTAAAAACATACTTTAAATCCATGGACAAAAACTTTCTATCAACTCACAGATGGAAAAATCACCAGATGAGTTGAGTCAGAAACTGGCAGGGACAACTCTTCTGTAAACCTGAATTAACGCTGAAGCGCGACAGACTCGGGCTTTTAGACTGAAATAAGCTTCTCTCACTCATGGCAGCTTGCGGGGACGGATTCATTGCTTTCAGAGCATTATCCTCACAATATTCTCTCGATCCCTATCCCTTAGAGGTAAAAAAAAAAAAAAAAAAAAAACGTTTTAAGGGCTTGTACGCCTTTCAATGCATTAACAGACTCTCTACCCCCCAAGAAGTTCATAGCGTTTAATAGTATAATATAGAGGGATTGCTACACTATTCGGAAGGAACAGAACGAAAACAATATATCCTATTCTTTTCGTATTACAGCTGGCACTGCACTGCCGCTTGGATTCTTTCCCACGTGTATTTCTTCAGAATGACAATTATATATTTGTTGAAAATATGTGATTATGCAATGACGAAATTAACGAAACGAAAATTAAGAAACATTTATATATGCTTCAAAATATTTTCCCTCTGTCATTAGTTGACGAGCAGACCGTTGCTGTAAAGAATAACAAAAACAATCACTAAAGGCGTTTTCAGCGACCAATTATTAAAACGAACTGAAAGCGCAACCCATTTGGGTTTGGACTTGGATGCTTCATAATTTATGCACATTAATAAAAATTGTAAATTAATTATTAACATAGTATACATAATTTAATTACAAAGGGCAAAATGCCAAAAATATATATTTTTTTTACTTATGGAATGAAAAACGACAAATATATAGATACAAAGTTTTTGTTTATTTATTTAGATTTAAAAACATGAAACATTTATTTTAAAATCAGTGTATATTATGAGGGACAATAATAGTCGCCAAAATATCGCCAAGCTATCATCGCATGTGTTACACTACAAAACCCTGAAATACACACCTTAAACAAATTCGAAATGGATTAAAAGGACTTCTGATCAATATTATGTCCATCAATATTATTCATCAAATCCTATTTACATTACCATTATAATGTTCTACATTGCCAAACAAGCTATGAAACACACATGTTTTATAAAACAGCTTTTAAAACATTCCGAATTTATTCAATAGAACAGATGAATTTCTATGTAACTGTGAAAAGTATAAAGAAATTATTACAAAATTTTCAGCACAAGCTTACACAGTTCCATGTGTAACGATTTTTTTCAGTGAAATATGAGTTAACGAAGCAGCGAGTTAGATACAAATCAATGGGAGAATAACCCAAAATGAAATTGCTATGTTATGAAAATATCACGCGACTATTATATTGATTTATATTTGTCAATTTCTATGCGTGTGCTGTTCATTTTATTTCAGCCGAATCAGTTTCAAATATTTTAGCATTTAAGTTCCTAATTGTATAAAGGTTGGTATTTGCTCCATGTCCTGCTCTTTGCGTCCCTAAAAGGAAGTAAAATATAAAAACAAAAATCCGAACAAAAACTTTCAAAGCAAAAAACGAATATAAAATATAACTTACAATACCACATTATTTGTTCCTGTTGACGCCATTCCAAAGGCTCCACGAGGGAATTCAAGGAAAATGAAACATAAAAGAGACAAACAAATTTCTTTTTGCCATGGAAAACCTTTCGAAGCACCCAAAAAAAAAAAAAAAAAAAAATAAAAAAAAAAAAAATAAAAAAATGCAAACTATTAAGATTGCGTACCGCCAGCTAGAAATACATAAAAATATGAAGTGTCAAATTATTTATAATTTATTTATTTTGAACAATATACACATAACATTTGAATTAAATAAAAAAATTGCTTTTTAATAAGAATTTAATATGGAGAATGTGATTGCATTTACTTAATATTATTGAAAGAATCTGGTTTGATGACCTCTGTCACTGCAATTTGAAGGTTTCCTTCTAACTGTAATTTACGACGGCTTTAGCTCGGTAATAAATAACATTTTGCATATCCTCACGGTTACCGTAAGTCACTTTAGAGATCACTAATCTACAAAATCACGAATATGAAGAGTTAGTAAAAAAGTTACAATCCAAAATTCCTTTTTAAAAATTATTTTTTTTACCTTTTGTGAAATTAATTTTTATTAAAATTTACTTTTTTAGATATTAATTTCTTCAAACATATATTAAACAAAAATCTCTTCTTTACTTTGTTCATCTGAAAAACTCTATGTAGCCCTTTTCTCTTGTCAATTGTCACCCTCAGTAAATATTTCAATATTTCATAACACATAAAAAATAAAAGGGAAATTAATTTACAGTGTACTCTTAATGGAGTACCCCGTAGATTTATTCCTCCAATCATGTGGAGGATTCCTTTTTTATTTTGAATAGTTATTACTATTGTTTATCCCTATATACATATATCTAATATATAAAATTCTCGTGTCACAGTGTTTGTTGCCAAACTCCTCCGAAACGGTTTGACCGATTCTTATGAAAATTTTTGTGCATATTTGGTAGGTCTGCGAATCGGTCGTAATCTATTTTTTAAACCCCTAAGTTATAAGGGTGGTCGACCCCTAAATATTTTTAAAATTTCTTTCGTAAAACAATGTAGTGGTTTTTTTTAATTTCTTAGTCATGACATTACAGCACGTGTGCTTAAACAAAAATTAAAGTCTTTAATCGGCTTCATTTTTTTTACTTTTATTTAATTAAGTGATCTTATATAAATCAACACGTGTTGTGAACTCGTGCCAACAACGGCCGTTGCTTTACATGTATATATTATACGCAATGTTTTTGTGGGAATAGTTTTAATTTAAAAGAGAAATATTTACGTGTTAAATAAATATACGTGTTTTATCATTGTTAAAGGTAAGTCAAATCAAGAGAACGAATACTGTTATATTTGCACATGTAGCGTGTTAATGTCATAAGTTAATGTTTTGTTAAGTTATATTCTTTTGCACGTGTAGCATTAAATTATATTTACACGTGTAGCGTGTGTTAATAATGTTTAGTTAAGCAAAATTGGCAACTTTATTATTGTTCTAAGAAAAATAAAGATGGCTGTTATTGCGTTTTAACTTACAAGTGTATTTGTGTTGTAATTTTCTTTTATTGTGGCGAATCTGGGATTCCAGTAAAGTAAGTGTTATTTGCAATTCTAAAGCATAAGATTATCGAAAGCAAAAACTTATAACGACAAACTATTTGGCGGCACTCTGTCACTCCTTTCAGGTGATTTAAGGCAAACACTTCCTGCCATTCCACATTCAACGTACGCTGGTGAGACCAGCGCTTGCTTATAATCATCGTCATTGTGGCGTAATGTTGAAAAATTACAACTAAAAGTAAACATGCGATTTCAAATGCTTCAAGATCCATCCGCTGAAACGTTCTCAAAGCAACTGTTAGATAATGGCGATGGAAAAATTGCTGTACATGAAAATACTGGATGCATAAAATTTCCGATAGATTTCTGCACAATCATCGACTCGCAAAATAATCTCATCGACCACATATTTCCCGATGTATGCACACAATTCAAAAATCTTGATTGGTTGGCAGAAAGAGTAATTTTAGCAACAAAAAATGTGGACGTCAATGGTTTAAATTCCAAGTACAACAGTTGTTGCCAGGGGACTTGGTGTCATACAAATCTATCGATACAGTTTGAGATACCAATGACGCTGTAAATAATCCAATTGAGTTTTTGAATTCATTGGATTTTCCAAGCATGCCCCGCATCATTTACAATTAAAGGTTGGATCTCCGGTTATTTTGATTCGTAATTTGAACCCACCATGGCTGTGCAATGGAACACGATTAGTCATTAAAAAATTAATGAAAACGTTATCGAAGCCAGCATTTTGAATGGCAAGTACCGAGGCAAAAATATATTGCTACCACGAATCCCTATGATTCCCACAGATGCGCCAATTGAATTCAAACGTATTCAATTTCCAATTAGATTGGCATTCGCAATGACACTCAATAAGTCGCAAGGCCAAACGATGTCTGTTTGTGGCTTAGATTTGGGCACACCGTGTTTTTACCACGGACAACTATATGTGGATGTTCGCGTGTAGGTAAACCATCCAGTTTGTTTGTGTTAGCTAAAGACGGACTAACCAAAAATATCGTACACTCCATTGCACTTAGAGATTGATGTTGATTATTTTTTAATTTCTATAATTAGTAGTAAACATGTAAATAACTATTTTTGATGCATATACAGCTATTATATGATGTAATTTAAAATATATTTATTAATTTAATAAAATATAAAGGATGATATAAATAAATGGTTAGTGTATTATCATTTTATACGCCGTCATTGTCTGCAACGTTCCATTCCTCTTCCAATCATAACCACATTTCCACACACTTATAGTAAGTTAGTTTTTTTTTTATATAACTAAAAAAATATTTTACAGAAATAATGTATATGGCAAAACAACGTTTGCCGGGTGAACTAGTATATATATATATATATATATATATATGTGTGTGTGTGTGTGTGTGTGTGTGTGTGTGTGTGTGTGTGAGTGTGTGAAATTCAGGTTACAAAGTAACTTTGAAATAAAAAACCCATCAAAAAAACCCATCATATAATAAATGCGTATGATGTGCACTTAAATTACTTTGTATTTTTCTCAAAATGTTGTTTTTAAAATTTTATACACACTGGAATAAAGTCTACCTACTTAGGGATTTAACTTTTTTTTTCTAAATTATTAATCAATACCAAAGTACATGTTAAAGCAATTTTTTATTACTTTCCTGTTATTTTTGAAATTTTATAGATATATTTTTACTAATAAATGCATGTAAATTTGAAATTTACAGAAATTGCAATTTTAAATATTAATGTAAAAAAGAATGCAATAAGGCATGATAAATATAGTAGCTAAAGTATATTGTTTAGAATATGCTAAAAAATTTATTTTCATCGAATAATGACTTATTTTCCTTGAAAGTACCAAACCAAACTAATATCCCTGAAAATTGGTGAAAAAAAAAAAAAAAATGTATGCCCTCCCTCCAGCGATTCGGAGCCACTTCTATCTTCAGCCCTCACGGAACACAAGCTGCCCCCTTTCCACGAGTAGATTACTCAGGGGGAAAGGGGGCAGGGAGGGGTGTTCTGCCAGCCCTGCAGGGCACTGAGGATCAGTACAACAGCAACACATTTTTTTTCTTCTTTTGATAAGATACTTGTTCATGGTTAATATTTTTATATAAGATTTTTCTTAAATAAGAAAAATGAAAAAAATATCAATTAAAAAAAAATATCAAAAAAAAACTCCTTGAAATTTTTTTTTTAATTGATATTTTTGTATAATTTTTCATTTTGTAAAAAGTATTGCATGATACATAATCTGATAATATTTCATCAATATTTTACAACAAATGACTTAAATTATGGCTAATTAAATAATAATTTAAATTAGTTAACTATTTGTCAATGATCTTAACATTAATGTTGTAATGAATAATAGTGCTGAATTATGGAATGTTATAAAATTACTTCCATATCTAAAAGAATTTTAAATTGCTGACAAAAAACATAAATTTGCTAATTAGCAGATTTAAAAAAATGCAAGATAATTCAAATTGATGAAATATAAATCACAGCCAAATACTTAAGGTACACGAACACCTTTAAAACGCGGTTTTCGACCAAAGTTTCGAAACGCTTGTATTTTAAGCTTTCTAAATATCTTTACAGATTGTTTCTATTGTTGAACCGGAAGTACGATTTTCGTAACAGGAAATGATAGTTACAATATGTTTACCTTTTATTTCCTCAATATTGACTGTAAAACGTATTCTAATATAAATAAAAATAAAATCCTTAAATAATATTTTTATCACTTAAAAAAGTTAAAATTATTCATATCACTTGATCTGATAAAGAATCTGGCTGAAGAAGTTGTCTGAAAGTTAGTTGTTTACATTTGCTGTTGTATCTAATTCCATTTGTTCCTTTCATCCAACTTTTCCATTTGTTTTGTGATTTCTTTCATCATAAAATAATAAAACATTTTTTTTTTTTGAAGAGAAAAAAAGACACTTTATAAAGTTGAATTGGAATAAAAATATATTGAATGAAAAGTTGTAAATCAAACTGTGTGTGAATCAAAACATTGAACTTTTCTATGCTTAAAGTTGTCAACATTTTTAAAGGATATATGTTGTGAACTGTTATTTCAAACAATGTGTGTTGTATTTGATTAAGAATTCTAAAATGAAATGGGAGCTACAAGATAATAGAATATAGACAATATAATTTTAAAGAAAGATGATGAATTTTAAGGATTTTTTGAAAAGTGTGAAAATGAAGTAAACTGCAATTATTTGATATAATGATAATATTAAAATTGTATAAAAGGTATTACAATATTTTTAAGTTGAAAATCAAGGACATTTTATTTGAAAAACTTTTGTGATTTGAATAACATAGAATTTGAGTTATAAATTTGAGTGATTTGAATAATGTCGAAGAAAATTGATAAATAGTACTTTTAAATTGGAAGTTATTTAAAGTTTGTTTTCTTTAAATAAGTGTTTATATTAATAAAGGAGAATTTAATGCTCAATAACATTTTTATGTATGTACATTTGTTTTTATTTAAAATATAAAGTTGATTTTAATTATTTCTTATTTGATTTTGTTCTTTTGTTCTTTGTCTTCCCCACAAAAAGATTTGAATAAAGCTCTTAATGGAATTCATCCCAATCTTAAACGGTTTGGAGGGACAGCAAATGGGATGTCACTTTTGAGTTTTATCATGTGTTTCGGTGTGGAAAATCACGAGATATATTACGCTGTATCGTAATATATATTTTTTATTCGTTTATTTGAAAGTAAGATTTGCTCAAGAATGTATGTTTAGTGGAAAGGGAGCCCACCACAGCAACTTAACAAGTTTGGGGCATTAAGTGAAGGGGAGAAAGCTTTGCAAAGGGGTTTAGTTCGTATTGCCAACACTTGCAGTCTTGAAAATTGCTTTGTTTCGAGTTATTCAGTTGGCATCCCAAGGGGGATTTCAGTGTCACTTCCTTTCTTCGTGTTTTAAAGACATTTTTCTTCCCCCTAAGAAGCTAAAATGGCTACTTATGTCGCCTAGAATAAAGAGCAGGATAACATAGGTTCATTGTAACTTATGAAAGGACGAAAAAGAAAATAAATGTTACAATATATTATTTATTTTATTTGTATTATGACATATTTTTTACAAAGAAAGGCTCTAATAAATTCAGCCCTGAGTCCTACTTCATGTTCCACGATTTGGACTACTTTTTAAGTTAAAATTAATTGTTATTTCTAAATATTGTGCAATTATTTTAAAAAAAAAAAAATATTCAAGCTATTAAAAATATATCCTTTTTACAATATTTAAAAATACAGACTTTGAAATTAAGAACCTTTAATTAATTTTATTTATTTTATCAGTTTTAGTAAGTAATACGATTCATATAATGACAAGCAAACTAAAACAAAACTTTCTGTGTCTCATATTGTAATTCATAGAATGGAGAGCCCTTAAGTTTGGACCATGGAACGCTTTCACGGGCACTCCTACCCCCAGTAGTAAATGTGTCATTTTAAGTTATATTAATAGCTCCTTTTAACGACGAAGTTTTTAGTCTTCCTTATTAGTATTTAGGCTTCAATAGCCATGTTTTCTTTAAGTATATAAAGAGCCCTATTATCTGCTTAGTAAGATAAGATCTACTTATTAAATATAAAAGAATCCCTGACAAATTAAGACAATAATTAATAAAATTTGTCGGATTAATTATTAATAATATTATTCGAAATACCTCATTGTAATCTCAGAAATATTTATTGAACTATAGCCAGAGCCATAATCTACATCTACTTAGGTTTTCCATACAAATAAGGTCGCTTTTACACTTCTGTCTAGTCATTTAAATTGTCGTTAGCGTGGCAATCTATAAATATATATAGACTATTGCACATCAACCTGTTATTGAATTAACGCCTGTTGTAGATAATTCCAAAATCCCAACAAAAGGCGACACACACTGTCCCGCCTCTCTTTTTTCGCCCTTCACAATCTTTTGAGGGAAGAGGATTTTCATTCAGGAGCTCTGTGGGGTTTTGAAATGTCCCGATAAAATCCTGGAACAAAGGGCCCTCTCTTGTTCTGTATATCACACTATACTTGATGCGTTTCACTGTAGTTTCAGTCAATCCTTTTCATGGGGTCGTGCAATTACCACTAACTTTAAATAACCTACCGCCTCAATCAGTTTTCATTTGAATGATAATGTATGGAACTAAAAAGAGATGACTGCACGTTACAGCTTGCAGGCATTTTCTCAAAATTACAGAAAGGGTCCAGTTTTGGATTTTGAACTGAACGAACGTGTGTTTTCCTCTCCCTCAAACAGGTTTGTTTCCTAGCGTTTCATTGCCGATCGTAATGTGGAGTTTTGGATCTCGTTATGGAAGAAAACCAGACCTCTATGCCGCTCAATGAAGCAAAATGGAGAAATTGGTGGGAACGACGTCAATATGACGGAGTCCTCACCTCTATCTTCAGAAAACAGTCTCCCCGAGACTACCTCGGACTTGCTCTCTCTGAAACCTATTAGACCAGCCTCGTCTTCGAGCTACATAGTCACTGACGACTTTATCTTCGAAAATAAACAAATTATGGACCATATCAACAACATGCGCCATCAACTGAAGTACTTTGAAATCCAACTTCAGTTCAATCCTGATCCCGACAAAACTGCGAACATCCAAGCAGGCCTTTCCACAGCCTCGCAAGAAATCGATGCGGCCATCACAACTTGAGTGCCCCTTGCTAAGCTCCTATCAACACTGGAGGAGACTTCAAGGATCATAAAAGCGGTCACTGAAAGACGGGAACAAACTTCTAACAACATTGCCCAGCCTGCAACAGCAGCCAAAAACGCTGGCACAAAGCCCAAACAACCTACCAAGCGTAAAAGTTCACCAGACACGCAATTGGACAATTCTAGAGCCAGACGCTCTACCGACAAAGAAGGGTTTTCCGCCCCTCCACGTCACTTCATCTCCCGAGGCACCCATTACATGTCAACTCCACCAGATAGTAATCTAGATTCAACTACTAACTCTTTCTCCTCTCTCACTAACATGACTAATTCAGAAATGGCTGACGATGCAGATCCGCCAGAGCAACCCCCTAGGCGTCAAGGCCCCCCTCCTTTTATTAAGTGCACTAAAGACTGGGGTAGCATTCTCCCACAATTGAAAACTATTTCTCCCACTTTAAGCTCTGTTGTCTCTAGAGGTAACTTCTTAAAAATTACTGTCGCGAGTGAGGTTGAACACGTTAGAATGAAAAACAAACTCGTCCATTTGGGACTCGAATTTAAATGTTTCAACCTAAAACAAGACAGACCAGTTAAAGTTATGATAAGGATAACCAGCTTGTACCAGCACAGAGGATATCAATTTTTGCACTATCACACCTCGGATTCAAAATTCTTGCAGTTAATCAACTCCTTAAGGGTAATAAATTTCCAATGCCACTTTTCTATATGGCAACTGGCAACTGGCGTACCGATTACGGTGTACCAACAGGGGGAAATACCTCTTAAACCTCCTCATCTTAATTCATAAATATGCTTTAAATTTTAATTGGCTGCTTAATTAATGTTGGTAGAGATGCAAGATAAAGTTTCTAAAAATTCAAGTTAAATGGTACTAAAAAAAAAAAAAAAAAAAAATAAAAATACTAATAATAAAAGTAAAATACAAAATAAAAGAAATTAAAGTTAAACTTAAAACTCAGTACAATTAGGGACCAGTTGTCGATGCCGAAATATTGAAAAAAGTAAACAGAGTATGAACTCATTTGAATAACACAAGTACAACAGGGAATTATGCTGAACGGTGAGAGCCATTTGAAGAGTGATGCTGTAAAGTAAACAAATTATCCACACACACACACACACACACAAAAGGCCATAATCAGGACCGTATTTTTATAAATTTTCGGTTTTATAATTTTTATTTTTATTTTATTCCATCCTTTTATTTTCTTAACAAAAAAAAGGGTAAAAAAGCGTACAATAAAAACCTAACTATTCACTAGTCGTTAAGATAGGATTGTGGTGCACAACGTAGCATAAATATAAAAATAGTGAATTGAGCCGAGTGTCAGATTCGAACCTTCAACCTTCCGGTCAGGAGTCCGTCACTTACCTCTGCGCCAATTCGTTTTGCTTACAAATAAGCCGCAAACTTTTAAGGCCAAACGACTCCTCAGATACACATTGAGTTAAATAGTCTCATTGGGCGTAAAGTTACAATATTAAATCCACTCCGTTAGCTGAACTCGCGGTCGCTTGTTCAGGATAACAGCCATGATGTCTCTTAACTTTAGGAAAACAATCATACCAGAGTAGGTCTAATGATAGACTTATAGAGCAGAAGCTTGTGTTTGATCGCAAGCCTACTCTTTCGAGAAATTAGGCAGTTGAGCTTCATGCTCGCACCAGTTGCTTTGGCAACTGGGTTCTTGATATGGGAATTAAAAAAGATAATTTTGCGTCTAAGAACAATCCTAGGTACCGATATTCAGTTACCCAGGGGACGGGCTGGCCAAAAAGAGTGATACTCCCTAGCGGAGAAAAAGAGCGCTTCCGGTAAATAGCATACAGGCCGATTTCGTTGCGTTTATTTTAATTTTCAGGTGGTTAGCCATTTTTCTAATTTGTAAACAAAGTATTGAAGGTCTTTAACAGCAAGCTGAGGTGCTTTGTTTTGTGTAACAATTGCTATATTATCAGCATAGCAAAGAGAGTTGTTTGACAATCCCTCGGAATGTCGTTGATGTTAAGTTGAAAAGGGCGGGCGCTAAAAGCGACCCTTGTGGTACACCCCCTTCAATTGGTCTGGATGAGGAAGTAACTCCACCTACTCTGACTTAGAAATCTCGGGTTTGTAGGTAGGAGCAAAGAGTTTTAATAATCTGAGCCGGAAAATCAAGTCGTATGAGCTTGAATAATAAGCCATTATGCCAAATTTTATCAAAGGCTTTGGCTACGTCCAGAAATAATATTCCCGTAGATTTGCGTTCATTAAAAGCCATCATGAATCAGCTCTGTCAACCCTAAGTAATTAAGTGACAGGTACTTAGTGCCTTCTGAAACCAAATTGTTCAGGAATGATTAAGTCGTGGAGATCGCAATGCTGATTCAGGCGTTTAAGTAACACAGATTCGAATATTTTGCTCAAGCTACTGAGTAGTGAGATAGAAGATAATTTTTGAGGATAAGCCAAATTAGCATTTGGCTTAGAATGGGGCATACTACGGCAGTCTTCCAGCAAGCTGGGAAATGACAGATCCTAAGTAGAAAGTAAAAAAGAATGCTAATATACAGAATGAATTTAATAGGAGTGGACTTTAGCACACGATTGTTAATAAGATCCAGACCAGAGGTTTTGTTATTCTTGAACTTTCTGATAATATTACAGACTTCCTTTGGAGTAATTAATTATAAGTTATTAGTATGTGGTTGTTGTAAGAAGTCTGTGACTGTAGAGTTAGCGTGCTCGAAGAAATTTTTATCTTCAACATCGTGATTAAGTTCAAATTGAGCTTTCAGACTGTCTGCGAGAAGTTCCGCTTTGTCTTCTGGGGAATAAGCTGCTCAGCCGTTGGCGCCCTGCAAGGGCGGAATGTTGTGATATTGTCTGCGTAGGTGGGAACATTTTTCCAAAGTGATGTTGACTCAGGCGTCAGGGCTTCTATGTCGTTTTGCCAGCGCTGCTGTGTAAAGACAGTGATTGCACTCCTAACTTCGTCAAGAGTGCGGAAATAATTTCGAAGATACTCAGGATCTCTTGTTCTTTGCCATTTTCGGCGGTAATTGTTGCGTTGCTTGATAAAATTTTGGTGTCTATAGGGGAATCTTATCGGTGGAGATTTAAATTTAGGGGTAGAACTTTCCTGCAGACATGTGACATAGATTTCTGTTAATTCTTTTATACGCTCCTCTGCATCAGAAGGTGATTTAAGGATGAAACTTGGAAGATTTTTATTATTCATCACATGTCTGAAGTTCTCCCAATTGGTATTTAACTGACTCGGAACTTTCAGTGATTCAGGGCTGGTATCTAAGGTTAGAACAACGAAGGAAACGCGAACGCCCTGGAAACCGAGGATACAACCTCACCACTCTTCTTGGCACCCGCATTAGTATCGAAAGATACAAGGGGCGTAACAGAATCCCACAATGCTATCGTTGTCAAGGGTTTTCCACTTAAGTGCTGCTTGTCATCTTCAAAAAGATGTGTCAAATGTGGCCGTCCACATGATGCGAAAGGATTGCGACCTCGGTATTGATGCTCCGCGTAAGTCCGCAAATTGCTTTGGGGATCATGCGGCGAACTGGCGCCAATGCCCCCGATTCCCACAAAGGAATCAGAATAATCTATCGAACCTAATGCGCCCTCTGTGCAGAAAAAACAAAATACAATAATTAATCCCCGCAAAAACAAAATGTTCCCAGGACTCAGCTATTTACATGCAGAGTTTCAAACAATTCTACTACGCCGACATTATTGCCGGCCGAACAAACCACCAAGCGCCGCCCATCATTAGACCACAAGCTCCGCCCACCACTGGAGCTAAAAATGCACTGCTTAGCGAATTTGCACTCGATCATCATCAAGCGAGGCTTCTGGGGAGAGAATTGTGCAGCGTGAAACAACAATGGATCCGCCAGGCTGCGCTATCAGATGTTAGGGAAAGGGAATTTTCCCTTCAACTGTAGGGAAGATTGTCCACTTCCTGTGTGTCACCGTCACTGCTTTGTGTCGCCGTTATCTGGATAGGTAAGTGCTGCAATTTTTAAAATAATTTCTATTAATTTTATATCATTTACTTTATTTTATTATAAATTATTATTTAATTAGCGTTTTAGTGAATCATTTTTTTTTTTTTATATTTAATTGCTGTATTTTTAATTATTCTGCTTTGCATCGCCATTTTCTCGATAGCATCATTGTGCTGGTTTTGTAAAATAATTTCTATTATATATTTCATGTAATTTACTTTATTTTATTATAATTTATTATTTAATTAGCATATTAGTGAATTATATTTTTTTTTTTACAGATTTAATTGCTGTTTTTATAATTGTTTTGAAGAAAACTAATTCTAGACTATTTTTAAATATTTCGTTATTTTATGTTAGTAGTTCAATTGTTGTACACTTTGCAATATAATAATTAATCCCTTTTTTTAATTAACAGGCTTTGTTTCGATTGAAAAAAATTTTCATAGCAGGAGCATAGCTGGTTAAGCGTAAAGTTCTTATTATATAAAGGTAGAAAATTTCCTCAAATAATTGTATATTAATTTTTCAATTATTTAATAGTAATTGATAATGTATTTAGATGGTTCCTTATTCATGAGGAATTTCTTAAACATTTAATTTAGTAATCTGTTTTCTTAGTTTAATAAATTTATGCCAAAATAAATTGGTGCTCTTTATTACGCATGTGTCGATTTTGAAGAAAGCCGATTCTATACTATTTTGAGATATTTTATCCTAGCAGCTCAATTGCTTTATACTCTGCAATATAATAATTAATCCCTTTTTTTTTTTTTTTTAATTTACAGGCTTTGTTTGATTGAAAATAAAAGAAATGGATAATTCTTGCCAACAAATTTGCAGTGAATGCAATATGAAGTTTGCACGTAGTTACTGTTTGCGAAGACATATGGAAACATTCCATAATTTATCCAGTCCAAAATCTACTAAATTATTGATGTGTCCAGAATGCAAGCAAGGATTCGGTACACTGTTAACACTGGAAAATCATCTACAAAATATTCATAATGTACTTATAACCAAGGAGACTTTATTTTTTTGATACAATGGAACAATTTACATTGTGGAAAGACAAAGTTGAGAAAGATAATGTGTGTTCGTATGTGAAAAAAACTGGAAGCAAAAGAGATAGAAATGGTATCAAAGAACTTATTTCACGTGTCATAGAAGTGGCTATTTCAACAGTAGAAGCGAAGGAAAAGAAATCAAAAAATTCTAGGAGTAATAAAATAAATGCAGCATGTCCTTCAAAATTATACTAACTGTGAGCAAGATAATAAATTCAGTGTTGAATTCACAAAGACCCATGTTGGTCACACTCAAGACTTGGGTAGATTGCAGTTGACTAAAAAAGAAAGACAGGAAATTGCTCAGAAATTATCCGAGAATATACCCATGGAATCAATTTTAGATGATATTCGAAATTCTGTATACGATAAATTTAAATATATACGTGCATTTGCTAACCCGCCATGATATGCATAATATAAAGGAAGAATTTAAAATTAATGCAAATGGTGTTATGCATGTTAATGATAAAATTAGTGTCAACAAATGGGTAGAGAATTGTAGCAACAGTGAAGATTCTTCTATATTACTATATAAAGACCAAAATACTATAAATGAGGCTTTATATCCTGGGATGAAAAAGGAAGACTTTCTTCTGGTGATAATGAATTCTTCGCAAAAAGAGATGATGAGGTCTTATGGAAATGATGTTATTTGCCTAGATTTTACACACGGCATAAATTCATATGGATTTGATTTAGCAACTGTTTTAGACTTGGATGATAAAAGAAAAGCTTAGAAGCACGTATGGACTTTACTAAAGATAATTTTCCATCAAGAAGCTTTCAGAATGTTAGCCCAAATACTAACGTTGAGAAGCAAATATTTTACAGAACCAAAAAAAGACCAGGAAAACCCACACAATTGTCTATTTTGAAAAAGCCAAGAGCAGAGGAAGTTCAACAAATATCTTCAGAAATAATTGTAACTTCTAAACATAATTCTAACAGTGATTCTACTGGAGGTAAGAATTTGCTATTTTTAGGCTATTTTGCATGTTTCTGCAGTTATATGCTTATTTATTAACTACATTATTTTGAACCTTTTTACTAATATTAAACTTAGTTAATAAATTTATATTAAAATAATTTTAAATATTTAATTTATACATGTAAAGTGTTTTAGGTATTAAAAATATTTACATTATAATTAATAACAGTATTTTAAACTCCTACAGTAAAATAAAAAAATATGTTACCAGTCTTCATATAGATATCTCTTCATTTCCCTCCTGTTAATGAATGCAGGGTTTCCCATAGTAATCCATTTTCATAACCATAATCATTATTTTTTAAATTTCCAGTTGTAAATAATGAAAATCAAAATACTATAATTATAGAAACTAGTGTTTACTAACACAGTTGTATCATATCTGAAACTGTTGCCAATATAAGATTACAAATGATGATTGCATACTTTATAAAAATCCAGATTTTTCATGTGTTGCAATTATTTCTTGATAGTAGTTTACAGTCCTACTATAACTTAATAATTTATTTTTATAATTTTTTTAATAAAAAATTTCTCTTGGTTTTATTTATTATTTTTAAACTTACTACTATAAAAAGTAAAACATTATAGTGTGAGAAAACTGTTTTTGTTTATAACATATTTACAATTTGAAGTTGGCATCAACTTGTTATTATGATAAATTTATAGTAAGTAATAATATTTTTAGGTTTTCTGTTTTGTAGTCTCAATTTTTCTGAATTACTCAATTTTTATTTCAATATTATCTCACTTCCAAAATCAGTTTAAATTAATATATCCTTACCTAACAAAAATTTTTATTTATTAGGTTAGAAAATTGACACCTGTGAAATTATGCAAAGTGAATCGCAAGTTGTGTCTCAATATTTAAAAAGTAAGTGCAAGTCGTTTAAGTATACTTTCTTAAAACAGTTTAAATTTATGTATCCCTATCTAACTATAATTTTATTCTTTAGGTTAGAAAATGGCCACTCCCAGAGACACCCAATGTTATGCAAAGTGAATCGCAAGTTGTGTCTTTGTATTTCAAAAGTGAGTATGAGTATTTGAAGCACCTTGTTTATGACATAATAAAAATTAAAGGATATTCACTAATGTTATTTGTTTCCTTACAGGCATATCAAAGATATAGTTTATTGTATGCATGTCTCGCATCAAAAATCCAGCTGCCTGTTAGAAGTTTTTCCGGGTTTCCTTCTATCCATCGTGCAAATGCCGGGCAGTTTAAAAAGTTTTCCAGGCACACTCTTCTGTGAATTTTCTGATATTTGTAATAATAGTTGGCAAGAAGAACTATATATATTTATTGTTGTAAATAGCAATAATTGCTATCACTGCTCTGCTGTTGGTGATATTTTTAATAAAATTTTTGACTATATTTTTGTTTTTACTTTTTTGAATGAAAACATTTAAAAGGCTATATGTTCATGCCCTTGTCTTTTAAAGAAATATAATTTTTCTGAAAATTTTGTTCTCAAATTATCAAATTTGCAATAAAACATCTAAATATGAAAAAATAAATTTTTATCAATTTTTCAAATAAGGGGAAATAAATAGATTATTCTTTTCTTAATCTTCAATAGTGTAAGAAAACTAAAATATTAAGCACACTTTTATTATACATGAACAGGGCTGGATTTAGATGGAAAAGAAGGCCCTAGGCTATTCCACTTATGATTTTTAAGTTTATAAATAACATAATATATCACAGGTGTATATATATATATATATATTGATATATATCAATATGCTAAATGAATCATGTTGGGATTGGTACTAATCTTTGTAAAAAATTTGGCGCAGATAATAAATAAAAAAAATGTCGAGTACGTTTATTTGGACTTTTATTCCCAGCATCATATGTAGGACTTGTAGCAATAACTAATCAAACATAACTCGCAACATTTACAAAGAAACAAAATTCAAATAAAAATCTTTGACTACAAAAATAACGGGTAATAAAAATTTATATTTTCTATTAAATTCAGATAAATTTATTTCATAATAATTCGCATTTAAAGTTTAAGCATGAATTTTAAGTTTTAAACTAAACCAAAAATGGAACTTTATTCAAACAAGATCACAAAAAAGAAAATATATTAAATTTTATGTTAATAGTTATTTTATTTCAGAATTGATTCGATCTAAATATACATTTAAAAAGAAATAGTAAATTAGAAGAATTTTTTTTATTTTCTGTTAAGTGTTTACTGTTTTTAGAATAGTGTAATTCTAATTTTACTAACAATTTGAATGTAGGTCCTAGGCTGAAGCCTAGTTAGCCTATAGGAAAATCAGGCCTGTGCATGAAAGTTGTTCAACAGTAAATATTTCTTTCCATTTGACTCATATGTTTTTTTCTTCCTCAACAATTTTTAGTATTGAAAAATAAAAATTTTGACATAAAAAATATTCATTATAGTAACAAAATACAGATCTCAGTATTTGTAAATATAATAGGAACAAACATTGAAAAAAAAATCACTGATATATAAATTTTGTGTAGTAGCATCTCTTTCTGAATAAAATTTTAAATAAATTATATTTCATACATTTCTTTATAAAATTTCTCGAATATTGTTACTTAACAATTTGTATATAATATAAAATAAATTAGTACAAGAAATTGAATTCCAGTATAAAAATATGAAAATTTCAACAGCATGTGAGGTAATGAAATATTTTTTTTAAATCATTACACAATCAGTTAGTTATCAAGATAGTTAATAAATTCTCATACTCCATTAAAGATCATAATATGATAATAATCAGTTTAATATATATGAAGGAAATATGAATAAAAAATAGGATGAAAAAGTATAATGATTTAAAAAAGATTGTAAATGATGCATAAATATATTGTTCTGTAAACTGCATCACCATGTAAAAATATGGAATTTTAAAAGCTTGCAATTCTTTTTAAATATTAACTATAAAGACACACAAATTATAATTAAAAAAGTAAATGGTTAAAGGTTTAAAAGGTTAAAGTAAATGTTACTTAGGAATTAATTTATAATTCAAAGCCAATGCATTTAATAATCTATTTTTTTTTTTTTAATTCTACTGCATCATTCAACATATATAAATTTATTTTGGTAGCATAAATTTCGTAGGAATATATAATTTCAATGTATTTATAACAAAAAGTCTGCCTTATTTTACTAACAGAAACTTTCTTTGAAATTCACATCGAAGATATTTCTGTGTGAATTCATCTTTTCGAGATATTTTCTCCTCAAAAACATTGTAGCAGGAATAGTGTGCAGAGCGCGTTCCTCCTAAATCTTCAGAGTAACCTATTCTTAGAAATGTGAGGAGGAATAGAGTGCAGCGAGTTCTTTCCCAGTGAAGGAACGGTGCACACCATTCCTGTCTGCAAAATTCCCTATTTTTCCCTAAGCGTAGGGTGCACAATTCCTCCTCCCAGACGTCCGTATCATCAAGAGTCAGAGTAGAGATATGTAGATTCCGTTTGGGAAGTGGAGTGGAGCAGACGTGTTTTTCCTCGTCTGCGTTTTTCTACTTGCTGAACGATAAGCGAAATGGATGTTTCTACCAAAGGGAATGGACCTTCTGAGGACCACCCGGAAGTACCCTCGCCGCTGGAAGTGGACGCAACTCAGAATTCTAATGCGCCGGAAAAAGTCACCCCTGAGGGCATGGGCCGCCAAGTCTCTACGGCTTACAAAGAAATGGACGTTATTGATACAATTATTGCACAATCACGAAGATCGGACCTGCCACAGGACTATATCCAAATGAATGAAACTTTGAAGCAGAAACGCCGATTCCTGGTTGAATGGGTAAGTCGTTTTCATTGTCCCATTGCCAATTGTCTTTTACATAATTCTGAAAGAATAATGGTAAAATCTCTATCAATGATAGACGTAATGCAAGTGAAATTTCCAATAATGCTAATGATTCTAGGGAGTTTAAAACTCCAAATAAAAAACTCATAGCTAAATCTAATTTTTACCTCAAGTAAAAATCAAATAATTCTGAACTCATAACTAGTAATCAATTTAATGCTCTGAGCACTGAAGTAGAAGCTGATGATGATACGGTTTCCGTCGTACGGAAAATGCCTCCTATTATGATTAAACCAAAGGAAAATTTGATTGAAATGCTCAAAAAAATTGACGATCACTTTGAAAGTATGATAAACATTAAGCTGGCTGGCGAAATGATTAAAATTTTTCCAAATTCTGAAGATCAACACCGCGAAATTACTAAATTTCTTAAAAAAAATAATATCGAATACTTTATAATTACTCCGAAATTTCTAAGACATATAAAAGCCGTCATTAAGGATTTACATAAGGACACGTCAACAACTGACATTAAAGCTGCTCTGGCTGAAAAGGAATTTATAACAAAAAAGTTGTCCAACTAACCAAGACCAAAGATAAGCAGCCTCTCCCTATTTTCCAGGTGATCCTGGCTCGCTCGAACAATAATCAGGAAACTTTAAACTCACTCGACTCTCTATCTTACTGTAATTGTTGAAAAATATAATAAAAACCTACAACTCTTCAATGCTTTAAATGCAATTACTTTCATCACAGCTGTAATAACTGCGGTTTTAAGGCCAGATGCCTCAAATGCGGAGAGGAGCACTCTCACAAAGAATGTAAATTGTATGACAAACTAGAAATTCCAAAATGTATTAACTGCGGAGAATCGGGACATATTGCCGCATGGAGAGGTTGATCAAATTTCCAAAACTCAAGGTTAACTCCACTAAGTATGCTACATTTCCAAAATATACTCCCGCCCGGCAGGTAACTCCTAACTTTTCTTATGCGTCGGCCGCTAAAAATTTTACTCCGTGTCAATATCCCGAAACTGCTAATTCATCGATCAATGATATCACCTCAAATCAACTGGGTCAATTGAAGAGCTTCATGGACCAGGCACCTTTTATTCAAAATACTTTATTAATTATAAAGGAATTCATTTCCATTTTCGCTAACTTAAATAATACTGATGGGCTTCTCCATCAGCTAAGAAATGCTGACAACAAAGTTGATAAATTGCAGGTCTTTATTAACGGCCTAGCATCTCAAACCACTCCAAATGCTGCGTAATGACTCAGTTGGTTTCTGGACTTCGCATATGCTATTGGAATGCATGCAATATTTGGTATAAAATGTTTAATTTTACTAACTTTGTTGATACTAATAACCCAGATTTAGTACTGCTTCAGGAAACACATCTTAAAAACTCACAAACACCACACTTAATGGGGTACAATTTTTTTACAGAAATGATGGTCCTCAAGATCCTGTCTCTGGCGGAACGGGTATTTTTATTAAGAACTCTCTTCCTCATATTCATATTACTACTCCGCAGTTAATGGGATTAAAGCCACAATAGTTTCTCTAAATTTTCCTAATTTACCCTCTCTGTTTGTAAACTCTGTTTATGTACCGAATGGCATTGCGATCACTAACCTTACTAATGATTTAGACACTCTTTTCTCACAATAATAGCGTGATTCTTGCTGGCGATTTTAATGCGCTTAATACCACTTGGGGATGCACTTATAAAAATTGTACTGGCGCTGCCTTACAAAACTATGTGAACAACCATGATATGGAAATTTTAGCTCCTAACACCCCCACCAGAATTGGTACTAACTCAACCTCCATTATTGATCTTGTCGTTTCTAATAACTTTCATTTTAACCATACTACTTCCTCGTTGCATGAACTCTCTTCTGATCACAATCCTGTAATTATTGATTATAAATTCGGCGCCCATAATTTTAATGTTAACCCGAACATTAGTACCTGCTGGTCAAAATTCCTTAATATTCTTGATACTAACTTCAACTACTCCCTCACCCCTTTACTGACTCCCACTGATATTGAAGTTGCAGTTATTGACCTAACTAACAAAATTATCTCTGCGCATCAAGCTGCTTCCAAGACTATTACTACTAGTAACCGAACCTACTTTCACCCTTGTATATTAAAACTCTTATCACTAACCGAAACAACGCTAGAAAGCTTTTTGGCAAATCTATAAAGATCCCCGTAGCAAAAATGTTTATAATCACCATCAAAATATTCTAAGAAGTGCAATTTCTAGCTATAAAAATGATTGTTGGGATAAGCGACTCCAGACTGTTAACGTTGAGGATGGTTCCATCTGGAAACTCTGCAACAACATCAGGAAAAAGGGCTAAAATTACCACACTCCAAAGTAATCACGCTACAGTCACTACTAATATTGAAAAAGCTGAGACAATTTCAGGAAAATGCCACTAATAATACTAACATTGTCTCCGAAGTTGATAGCACTATCTCTTCTTTCCTGGAACAGAATAAAAATACTAATAATAATATCCCTGCAACTAAAGCATCTTCCATTATCAATATAATTTCTTCTCTTAAAGTTAGTAAAACTCCTAGTATTGACTGTATAACGAATAAAATGCTTAAAAAATATCCCCTTTAAAAACTGTACTTCAAATTTGGAAACAGATGCTATTTTAACCATTAACTACTTTCCTAACTGCTGGAAAACTGCCAGGATCCTGCCAATCATTAAGCCGGGTAAAGATCCTACTTCTCCTAATAGTTATCGTCCAATTTCTCTGCTCTCTACCCTCAGCAAAATTGTGGAAAGCATCATATCAGACATCCTCAATCAAGAATCCAATGAACTCAATATTCTAATCCCTCAGCAATTTGGCTTCATGAAAAACCTTTCTACGACTCACCAGCTTTTACAATATCATAGAAACTATTTCTGAAGGCTTTTCTTGGAAAAGTAACACTGTTGCAATCTTTTTTGACGGGGCGAAATTCGATAGAGTTTGGACCAATGGATAGATTTACAAAATGATTGAATTTAACTACTCTCCTTCTCTTACTAAAATTATAAAGAATTATCTCACTGAGAGGACATTTGTTGTCTCGGTTGATAATGTGGATTCAAAGAAATGTAAAATCCTTGCAGGTGTCCCTCAGAGCTCTATCTTAGGACCATTCTTATACAATATTTACACCAATGAAATTCCTCAAGATCACACAATTAAATTGACACTATACGCTGATGATACAGCTATAATCACACAGGGGAGGAATAGGTCTTCATTTTTATATCTGCATTTTTACTTTAATTTTTATTTTTCTCTTTTTAATTTTTTCTTTTTTTGATTCTGCTATTGTAATTGTCATTTAATTAACTTTTTGTAATGCTTTAAACTGTAAGGACTTTAAATTGGTAATGGGCATTGACCGACTGCCACTGTCTTTCATCTTGCTAGCTGGAGGTTTGGTCGCTGCGCGACCAAGGCACTCCGTTCACGTGCTCCGATTCACATCTGCGCTCGAGCTCTTTAAAATGCTCCTAGTTTTCATGGATGATTCCACCATAGACTTCGACCGACTGCTCGACGAGATTACGCATGCACTTCCCTCACTCGAAGCGACGGGCAACCGCCACATGAAAACAGTCATCCTGCTTAAGCATTACAATTACCTAAATCATGCTCATAATGTTTAGTACACCCAATAGGTGAAATTTACAGAACCTGCACGCTCTCCGAATAGGATGCTGGAACGCGTGCGGCCTCCGTCGTCAATTTGACGAGGTTATTCAGTTTGTCACTGACCATGATATTGATGTTTTCCTTATCCAAGAAATCTTTTGCGGCCGGGTCAAACCCCAAATATTCCAGTTTTCACTCTTTACAAGAATGACAGGATTTCTATTAATTCTAGGCATACTTCAGGGAAACCTGTATCTACGTTAAAAAGGCATTGGTTCATTACCAAATTCCAACTCCTGAGCTTGAATCCATAGAAGCTACTATTGTCAATCTTAATATCGGAAACAATAATCAAATTACACTTATCAATTTACTGTAAAATACAGCACAAATTTAACACTAATGACATTAATAAACTTCTTAATGTGAATTGCAACGTAATAATCGCCGGCGACTTCAACGCAACACATGCAGCGTGGAATAATGTCAAAGACAACCAAAGGGTTAACAAAATTAAGCTCAACAAATTTCTTAACACCAAACAAAATCTAAAAATTATCGCGCCAAATTCACCGACAAGATTTAGCCCAAGTACTCCGCATACAGTTTATATTCTTGACTTCGCAATTTTTCAGAATATTCCTTACAACGCAAATACTAATGTTCTCACTGAATTAAACTCCGACCATCTTCCCATCATCATTGATGTTGAAATGAGTAAACCACCACACAACTTCAATACAAATTGGCATGATTATAATTATCACCTCCAAAACACTGATTTAAATTCCTTCACAATTGACTCAAAAGAATCCGCAGACAAAGCAATCAAAAACTTCACAAATGCAATGCACACAGCGCACGACAAAGCTTCTAAACCAAAACACTTTCATTCACACATCAAACTCCTGCCGGAAATTAAAAGTAAAATTAAGGAAAGAAACCGCACCCGTAAACTCTGGCAACGTACGAGAGACCCGACTTTAAAAAACTGAATTTAAAAATCTAAATTGCGAAATTAAAGATCTTATTTCTATCCACAAAAACAATGCTTGGGAAAACATCACTGATTCGTTAAATGACAACACCAAAAAATTTCTGGGGAAAAGTTAAATCTATGAGGAAATCTCTCCAAAACATTCCACCGCTCGAAACGGATGCCAACAGCATAGCGGTTTCCCCTGCCGAAAAGGCCGACTGCTGGAAGCTCCAATTTGAGTAAAATCCCAACATGAGCCATCCGTTCACAAACAATCTCATAAGTTCCGAAACCGATAAATACCTTAATACTCCACATGTCAACTATAACTTTTGCATCTCCTCACAGGAAATAGTTAACTTTATTAAAAACTTGAGTACCAAAAAAAGCTGCAGGTTTTGATAAAATTAACAATAATATGTTGAAGCATCTTCCGTTAAAATTCCTCTATTGGTTAATCATCATTCTCAACTATATGCTTAATATTTCTTACTTCCCCAGGCTTGAAAATCGCCATTATTACTCCCGTTCATAAACCAGGCACTAACCCTTCTTTACCAGACAACTACAGGCCAATTTCTCTCCTTAGTAACCTCAGCAAGATTTACGAATTCGCGATCTTAAATCGGATTAAAGAATTTTGTGACAACAGCAATATTTTAATTCCCGAACAATTCGGCTTCAGAAAAACTTAAGCACCACACATCAGCTGTTCAGGGTCATTGAGTTAATAAATCAAGGATTCAGCACTCGAAGTTCAACCGGTGTACTATTTCTTGACATCGCGAAAGCGTTTGACAAGATTTGGCATACCGGCATTTACTCTTCAAACTCAAAAAACTAAATTTCCGCTTCCGCTCACTCTGGTTATTAAATCTTTTCTTGAAAACCGTTCGTTTCAAACTAAAGTCAATACTACTACTTCTACTACGCGAAAAATGGAATGTGCCTCCCGCAAGGATCGTTATTATCACCGCTTCTTTTTAATATTTACGTAAATGACTTCCTGCGAGACGAAAATATTATCACAGCAATGTACACAGACGATATCGCAATCATTACACAGCACTTCCACGAATACACTCTCTATTTTAGTCTTCAATCTTTTGTCCATAGGCTACAAACTTGGCTCTGCTTATGAAAAATCAAAGTTAATACCAGCAAATGTGCAGTTCTCATCTTTCACCGCAAAAGAACCACTCCAAATGTTCATCAAATTCTTATCTTTAACGAACCAGTGCCTTTTGTAACTGAATACAAATACCTTGGTCTCATTGCGGACCGCCCCCTTACATTTCAAAAGCACATTCATTACATTATTTCTAAAGCTAATAAAGCCAAATTCACAATTGCACCTTTAATCTTCAGGAAAAGCAAAATATCGCTCAGAGGCAAACTTAATATTTACATCTCACTTATCCGACTTATCCTGCTTTTGCGATTCCGGCCTGGATTAATTCAGCAATGATCCATTTGAAACGACTGCAGGTTCTTCAAAATCAGTTCTTAATGACGATAACAGATGCGCACCGCCATCGTATTCACGACGAATTAAAAATTGATCCAATTTTTAAACCTAGGCAAAAAAAAGATTACTGAAAATTTCATTCTAAAAATTGATGCTTCTACAAATTCAACGCTGCTAAATCTCCCGTATTATGATCCGACCACGCGCCATGCGAAAAAACGCCCGCGTTCTATTTACTTTCAAGACTTCAGTTCATTCCCCGTGGCTAAAAGAATTCACTTTGACCCGGGTGAAAAAGCTCGGTGCCAGACTTTTCACTCTCTCGTTTTGATGCGAACTTCATTCTCCGATTCCAAAAAGAAGAAACATTTTAAATTTAGAACCATTTTCCACCATCGTAGGTTATTTTGACAGCTTCGGAATCGCTTTTCCTCAAGGTCACTCAAATACTGAACTTCGAAACGATTTAGTTTGTTTGTTTATAACTCTGCCCTCCTTTCCTTTTCTCTTTCTCTTCAGCCAGCCAGAAGTTTTCGCGGTTTCGTAACGATTATTATTTTTTTAACTCTTTTTAATTGCCACAATTTTTATTTAAAAATACTTTTATAAACTATCATTTTAAATTTTGTTTTTACTAACCTTTTACTCTTTTGCAAGTTGTCTCCGAGCATGGACTCGTTTAATATTCTTTCTTTCGCTTTTATAATTATGTATTTAATAGTAATTATTGATATGGAGGTACGGGAACTCCCTGGTACCCCAACTAACACCTACCGTTACGTTACGTTACGATTACAGAAAGGTGGGGAAAACGGCACATAGCCAACGCTGATCTGATTTCGGTGATTTTGTTTTCTCTCTCTAGGTAGACTGAGAGAGAAAACTGTTCATATGCGAGAAAATCACAGAGAGTGAAGAATTTTTTTTTGATACACTATCCTTTCCTGATATATACATTGATATAAATGGTCCGAGGTATTTTTATTCTCTCAAATGATTACCCATACTGTTTTTTTCTTCTTTTTAATAGTGGATTCAGCAAACTAATATGCTGGACACTACAGATTTAAATGCTGCTCAAAAGCGAAGCATGAATTTGCATTGAGGAAATAAGAAAAATCCATCAATTACTGTTAGTGATCTTTCATGTCAAGCTGTTGCATTTGAATAATAACATAAATACAAAAAGTATTAATAATCATTTGCAATTTATATATTTTTTTCTGTGCTTATATTAGATTTACGTGTAATTTTAATCTGAAATTTTACGTGGAATCTTTGGATATTGATAGTTGAGTGTTGTTAAAGCCCTCTCTGAAGTTTGATAATGTTAATCATACAAAAAGAACTCCATTCACTTTTGAAGTAATTTCTTATGTCGTTTATACTCAAAATATTGACTGAAAAATATTAATATGAATGATCATCATGACTTAAAAAAACTAATTCAAAACAATGAATTTAGTTGAAAAAATTAAATCCCATTGTAAGTTATTAATTAATTACAAATAATTAATAACAATGAAATAATAAAAAGATTCAATTTCAAAAATATTTTACAAATATACTATAAAGAAATAGATTTTTGTGAGCGTTTATATTTCTCATAACTTAAGAAATTATGACATTCAGAAGTTCAAATTTTTTCTCTATATGCATTATCTTTTCATTTTGTGTGTGACTAGATTAATGAGAAATTCTAATTTTTTATGTCAATAAAATAAAACTGCAATTCTTGATATAAAATCAGCAAAAAATGAAGCTACTTTAACATTTGCCTTCGTTTCTTTATACATTTCGGAACATTTCACTACATAGTGAGAAATTAAAATGGAGTAAATTTAAAATTATTATAGTTGCAAATTTTATCTATAATTTTGTTTTTTTGTTGGCTTTGATTTATGTAAAGTACGATTTTTTTAATTAATTACTTTTATTTTTTTTACTTATTGTTTATTTAATTATAAATTAGGAAGCAATATCAAACCATTAAAAGTTTTATATTTTTAAAAACCGAAAATATTGAATGAATAATTTTTAACAACAGTTTTTCAATATTTAGTTAAAGGAGATTAAAAATCATTTTTCTATTAATTTTCTACAGTATTTATTTTTGAGTAAAATGGTTAATCAAATAAAATTTTTGAGTTTCAGTTTAATTTTAATAATCTTATATTTGATATTATATAGAAATAAATAAAATTTGTTTATTATTGTTATTTATTTTTAATACATAATTAAATGAATAAATTAATTTTCTAATCATTTCGTATCTTTCCCCACTCACTGGTCTGTAATCAGATTCACTGTATTGTTGTTGTGTTGTGTCTAATTCTTAGCGTCGTCCAGTGCGGAATGGATATCCCATGAGCAGTATACCCATGGAAGGAGGTGAAGGGTCGTCTTCTGTTCGAATGGAACACTCGTAGGTAGAACATCACATTTTGTTTCCATTGACCAATGGGCTTGTTTCCATTCAATGTACTAATTTATTCTAGTTAAAAAAAAATTAAATACCATTTATAATAAAATTTTATATGAGTATTTATTTTGCAAAATATAATTATCTTTAAAAACAAAGTAACTCAACCTCAATACTGGTTTCAAAGAAAATTCAGAAAAACTGTCATTACTAAATGTTTATTCAATGCAATTTAATGAATTTTAACAAAAGCATTAATTAAAATTAAGCATACAACAAGACATATTTTCCTTTCTTGAAAATACACAAAAATTGAAAGTTACTGAAAACATAGTGCCTGAGTTCGATGTGTTTGGGGTGCAACCATCTCTATCAGTTAGAGGGGAACGCAGTACTATTAGCTATTTGCTATACAGGAATTGTATGTAGAATAGTGTTTATTTTAAAATTTCCCTCCCAAGAATCTTCTGCACACAATTTATTGCAGTCTCTTCTAGAGCTTTTGAACCGTTTTTTCCCCCGGCTTCCAAACGGCTTTCCACTAATGTTCAAACGTTTTAAATACATAGGCTGAAAATTCCACCTGTGTAATTTACATTATTTATTGATCTTTTGATCAAATTATTTCATTTTAAATACATAGGTTTATTTTAGAACAATTTACACTAATTTTTGATATTTAATGAAAGGAATCTCTTTTTAAAAAGTTTATCTGAAATGATTTTTAAGGAAATCCTGTTTATTCTTTTTTCAATTTTGTAATTTTGTTACTAATTTTTTAAAATATATTTTTTATTAATTTAGAAAAACTCCCTTCTCTTACAATGATCTTTTGAAAATTAGAATAAAAAAATATATCATGTTCAAATTAATAACATAGTTTATTACAAAATAAAAATCTGCTTTTGAGGATGATGTATTTCAGTTCAAATATAATACATCAAAATGTTTAACTCAAAAAGAATATCAATTTATGTATTTGTCATGTCATATTTTTTAAAGTCTTTTATTTCAGAAATCTTTCTAAACTTTAATGAATGTGAATTAAAGTCTTTTTTTAATAATTTCATTTGAAAGATAAATTACTTATTTTAATTTCGAATGGTATTCACTTTTTTGTTTACACCAAAACGGTAATTTACACTTTTTAAATTTTTGATGTTTTATTAATAATATAAAAAAATGAAATAAAAACTCTCTTTTAGAAATTAAATGATGAAAATTTACGTTAGTCTGTTAAGTCCGTCTTTGAAATTGGAGTAATGAGGTTTTCCTTTCACGAAATTAATTCAATCAACAAAAAGTCGTCGATGAAAAAATCAACAAATCCCATCGACGATGGCCAACAACAAACTCAGCAAAGAGTGATACGATTTGTTTAAATAATCCATCATAAAAGCTGGCTTGAAATAATTTATTGAAGTTCCTCGTTTTTCAACTACTTGATTAATAGCATTCAAAATTACTGTGTTCTGAAATCGCGATCATTTATCGCTTTGTCTTGATACTTAAATAAATTAGGTCAGGAGTACCAAAGATTTATTTTCGAACTGGTTAAGCACAACTCATTTCAGAGACGACCTCTCTTTTTATCTAAGGATTTTGCAGTTCAAGTATATTACTATGGATTGACACGGAAGGCAAATTGACTTTCTTCGCAGAGATAAACATGAAAACTACATAATATCATTATAGTTATACAGTTTCAAATTTTTATAAATGAATATTTCGTACCCAAAGTATAAAACTTGAGTAAGATATGCAGCATTTTAAAGATTTTCATTTAAAAAAATTACGTCATTTTTTTTTTTTAAATTGATTTTCACTAATTTTCAATTAGCCTATACTTTTGGGCAATAATTCTTCTTTTTTTCTCCCACTTGGAATGCAGCAACATCTAGACCAAGTCCAAGAACCCTTGTGATCTCATGGATGGAGGGAAAGGGGGTTTTTGATAGAGCAGCCGTAGGTGGAAGTCTGTCTTGGCTCCGTGAGGCTGAGAGTTTTCCGGGTAAACTTTTAGGGTATCTACTCCACATCTGAGTATCGCACCCTCGAAAACTCCACAAGCCGACTAAAGGGGCAAGATGCTTAACGTCACAAACGCCATCGATTCCCCGTTTTCTAAACAGTGCCTACAACACAGCCACGAATCGGGCACAGAAATTCTGCATGTGCATAATGAGTTTCCGAAAATGTAAGAACAAAATGTGTTATAACTTTTATAATAATTCTTCTAAGTAACCTTTTGAAAAACACCTATAGATAATTTTTTAATTGAATTTTTGATTAATATTTATAAACAGAAAATAGATTCCACTTTACACAAAACATTAACGGCATACTTCTTTCACTAAAGAAAAAAAAAAGAAATCTATATAACAATGTAAACGATTTCAAATAATTTGCTTGCCCATTCCTCGTTTCATTATTTCTATATTACTTTGTTCATAATTTGGACAGCGCTTATTAATAGAACTGTAAACCTAAGATTTTTTTCACTTCTATTTAATTAATAGTTATCGGAATAATAAGTAAGTTACTCTAAAAGATCTATATATTAATAGGAGCTCTTGTGTTCGTAAGTTCTACATAGAGAACATTTTTAATGAATACATTTAGCTTTTAATTTGAATAATTTAATTAAAAGTAAAATTAAATAATTTAATTTCAAATCTGTTTTATAAAAAAAGATATACAAAAAAGTGAATTATTGTTGTTTGTTCAAAAGATTATATACTTTTGCAAATACTGGCCCAGAAGTGTTTTTTCAAACAGAAGAAGTGGGGGTGTATGAAACCAATGCTAACCCAACCTTCCCATTAGTTATGTTATAGAGTGGTCAATAATTTTATCCAAAATTGCAAGATTTAAGAGTTACTATTTTGAGGGCATTAATAGAAAAGTATACATTTTTTATTCATCTGTTTGATTTTCAGTTCTTGAAAAACATATATTATACTTATTTTTCTTCAAGTATTTATTGCATAATTTTATTTTTAAATAAATAAAAATGATTACTTAACATGACAGTGCTTTTTGTGAAATACGATTTACGGCCTTCTGACCTTGTATGATTCATCGTCTGTGATCTATTCAAATTAGCATTGCAGGTGACTTGTTGGCCATCCCTTCACTATGCAGACGAAAGAGAGATGCATTACCGACAACATTCGCAAAGAATTAATTGACTCTTAGCAAAGTCTTGTGGTCGGAAATTGTGAATATTGATTAGTTTGGTGGTAAATGGAGATGACATCTATATGGGTGCAGAGGAAAGGTACCTAGGAAGGTAGAAAAGCCCAGCTTATTGAAGGCGGATGTGTAGCTTTGTGCTGTGAAAGGAGGGAGACCGCTTTTATCACTTCTCACTTGCTAGCTGGCAAACTAGTGAATATTAAATATGGGGCAGGGATATGAGGACATTGGATTTGATGGAATGAAATCTGCACAACAATTTTCAGATTGCCTTCCATTGAATGAAAAGGTTTAACATCCTAAGCCTCCCTTGCGAAAGCTCCTATTCTGCCCGTGCAGATGGGGATGTCAGTTAAGTTCATTCGTAGTTTTAATTAAATCTTCAAAAATTAATTAATTGAATATTGGTTTACTTGCTATGGACAATAGATAAAGATTATTTCATAGGTATGCCAACTCTTAAGGCATGTGAATTCATGTAATGGACAAACAAATAAAATATCAATTTATTTATAAGTTTAATATATGCTTATGGCGAAATATAAATTTTGATGAGTTTTTAACTGTGATAATTGTATTAAGTTTTGATTATTTATGAATCATGACAAAAATGGAGGACTCAACATCTTCTACTTTGAGAGAAGGTAAAAAAAAAAAAAAAAAAAAAAAAAAAAATGCATTAAAAATTCCAAAAAGGGAATTTGGCTGTCAATTTCCATTAGGACATAAATAAATAAATACATTGTTTACAAGTTTTGGAAAAGTATTTTAAAGTAATTTATATTCTAAATTAATGTGAGTGGCCTGGATACAAATAAACAATCACTAATCATGATTTTGAAAGTTATGTTCTGAATCATTAAACTTTAAATTTGTTTGGATAACCTATTAATTTTAAGAAAAATTTCATCTAGATTTAGTTTTATTGAAGAATATTTTATTAACTAGTCAGAGATTTTAAACAAACAATTTATTTGATTTTCCAAAATAAGATATTCTTTAAATCATTAGATTCCTTTATTATTTTATATTAATTATTTTCAAATAACTGAGAAAATATCAAGATTCTATCATTGACCTATCTATTTTTTTTTTTTATCGTGCAGTATTACACGATAAAAAAAAATAATAGATAGATCAAATTTGACAAAATCAAATTAAAAGATAAAAATAATATAAAATATAATTATAACTATTATAAATAAAAAAAATAAAACGAATTTAAAAATATAACTATCATTAATTTTTAATATTTACTTTATATTAAGATTTTTTTATCAGGAAAAAACCGTATTTAATTTAATATTTCTGCGACTAAGTCGTAAATATTTCTTTCATTTATAAAATAAACTAAATAAAATATCTAATTACATTAAAAAATTCCAATTTAAAATATAAAAAAATATCTAAGAAGAATATTGGTAATTAGAACAATATTTTATTTGAAAAATATAGTCTTTTATTGCATTAAAACGTAATACCTGAAGTTAATATTAATTATTATGAAAAACCATTCTATATATTCATGATCTAATACATTTAATAAATTATTATGAAAGTATACATTTTTGTTTATTCGCTTAGTATCATGAGATATTATAAATATAAAACGATAAATAAGTTTAATGAAACAAAAATTAGTTGTACTTAAATATGAGTAATACAAAAGACGATAAATATTAATACTTTCTTATTAAAGTATTACTCATATTTATCGTCTTTTCCATTTCAGAGATCATTTTATTCTCAAGATGAAGGCTATAAAAATAAAAAAAAAAAAAAGTTCTTAAGCATGCAGCGTGAGAAAGAAATCGTTGCTAATAAAGAAGACCGACATTTTAATTAATCATTTTCTATAAGGATATATAATAACTGTAAGCTTTAAATTTAACAACCTAATTAAAAAAAAGCAGCTCAAAATTATTCCTTAAAAAATTTAATTATAGTTGTTTTACATAGAGTATGGCAACGTTAAACAGACATAATTATATAGCTTTTCATCTTATTTCTAAATGAATATCTCAATTTTAAAAGTAAATTAACTATTCTGACTCTTATATTTTAGTTTTATTATAATAAATGAAAAACTGAATTTCTTAAAATTAATTTAGACGATTCACGAATAGAACGATTATTAATTTTATTTAGATGAGTATTAAATAATAAAAACCTGAAATAATGTCTTAAATAAAAACTTAAAATAATGCCAAAAAAATATCAAATGGTTCAGATTTATTAAAACTAATTTAATCTTTGAACAAATGAGCTATAAAATTCAGGCAAAAATAAATCTCCTACTAGCATTTCTTTTTGCAAATCTCTTGATTAAATTTATTTCCTGAATTATTGATTTATTTCATTGATTCAAAAAGGCTTTTTATGTTATATATAATTTAGAACAGATTAAAATCCAAATGTTTTTTTTAGAGATCACTATAAAAAGCATTCTCGAAAGAAAAAAAAGTTTACGAACAAGGAGAATATCTGAATTACGAACAAATCGTGTGTCAATAGAGAGTTTTTGCATAACGTTTTTTACTGTTCGTTATTTTTCTCCCTAGCGTGCATGCTCATAGGAAACATTGTACTATTGCGCATGCATATCTGTAATATTGCACTACTGCGCATGCGTTTGAAAACATTTCTAATAAACAAACATGGCTGCCAATTGATGAATAGATGAGAAGTTGAGTAATTGTGAAACACGGGAAGCAGAAATTAAACGCTATAGACTTCATTTAAATAAATTAAAATATTTTTAGATTAGCCTAGGATCTTGTACAAAGAAAAAAATGTGAAATGTGCGAACAATTAATCTTAAATAAATTTTTTTTTTTGGTTATCGTTAATGAGTCAGCTGATTAGTAAAAACTAATCAGCTGACTCATTAACGATGATGGGCAACGAAGACACATATACGATCTTCTATGAATCACGAAAGTCAGTTTTCCATTTTATTTTTTATATTAAAAATATTCTATAATGTAGTTTAATTTCTTAACATAACTATATTTAATGCTAAATAATTCTAAAATTCTCATGATAATTTGTTTATACTTAATCAATTTTCATTCATAAATAAATATATTTTGAAGTTAGATAGATACTCAAACATCATTATAGGCAAAACTTATTATGTTATATGAATGAAAATCGATTAAGCTTTAATAGTTTAACTTTTAATGATGATTTTAATTTTAATAATTTGACTTTTAATGATGCCTCTATGACACCATACAATTATTTTTTAATGATTGGTATGGCAATTTTGCGATTAAATATTTTTTTCTCATCCTACTTGGTAGACGGCAACATCTAGACCAAGTCCATGAATCCGTGTACTTATGGAAGGAGGGAAGGGGGTGAACAGCTTCTGCAGTGATGGAGCACCCGTAGGTAGAGGTATGACTAGGCTCCGCGACACTGAAGAAGGAGAACAGTGCCTTCCGTGGGGAGACTTTTAGGGGAACTACTCGCATTTGTGTTTCGTATGGGAGAAAACCCCCAAGTGTCCCCCCTCAAATCTGTTTAATGGAGTTAATAAAAGATTTTTGTAAAGTGACACTTGGAAGATGGCGGCAAAATGAAAGGTGACACATTATGTAAGGGATTAATTTTATTCCGGGGCTTTAAAAATGAAGAGGGGGTAGATTTTAGTACAATAAAATTGTTTCATCGCCATTTTTTTTTTTTTTAGGTGCAACCTGCAGAAAATTTAAATTGGAAAGGAAAGGGTGGATTGGTGGTGAATTGATTCGGAAAGGTGGAAATTCAAACATGGATTTAACTGAACTAGTTATTATTTTTTTTTTTTTTTTACAAAATTGGCGGGTTGATGTGTTCTATTGAATTAATAGGTAGAATTAAAGGAGTTACCTTAAAATGTTTGCTTTTCTAAGCTCCTCTATATTAAGCTTATTTAGATTATATTTATTTGAAAAAACGGTGGGCATTGAAATATAAAAATATTTATTTCAAAACTTCTATTTGTATATATTCTTTTATTATAATTTTTTTCAGATATAAACAAATTGGAAATGATGTTTCCCTAATTGATTAAGCTGTGAAGATCAGGTTTAAGTTTTATTCAAAACCATTCAAGTGATCTTTGCGCCAAAATTTCATTTTTTTAAAATTAAAATTGTGTTTGAACTATTAATCACTATTCTACAAACAACTTGTAGCTTGAAATTACAAATATGATTTTGCGTTTTACCAATTATTCCCTTTTGGAATTGAAATATTGTTAAAAATTAATAAGTGAAATTAGCAAAAAAGAACCATATTTGTTTGATGGGTTATTATAATTAATTATTATAAATACTTAGAATTTCCAACAATTTAAAATAATCTTTATCTTTAAAATAAATAATGTGTCAATGTAAATAATTTCAGACAGAGTTTCTCACCCTTGGAGAGATCGTTTGATAATTTATCCCATGTTGTATCATGCTGTTTTATATGGCATTCAGAAAAAAGAGAAACAAAAAATTAGGGCGAAATTTATTATTTTAGTAAATATTAAATGGTATTTTTCATATTTTATAAAGTAATAATATTTAAAGATGAAATATAATATATGAAACATGAAGCCTTGACGGCATTTCTTGAAATTTTAAATAAATAAATTGGTTTTGAACAATCTTATTTTTAGAATATTCTGAAAAAAAAAGCATATAACATCTTAGAAACATATGTATTTTATTTCACTTTAATATACATGAAATTAAAAATAAAATCAACATTAAAAACTTGGAATAAAATACTTTAAATTAAGTAGCAAAACATACATTTTTATTCTATTAACCGAATGTTATAGAATGTCATACTTAAATTGTCAAATTTATAACACTTAAATGAAAAAAGAACCGACATTTTTTCCATCTTGGTATTGGAAAGTTGTTTTTTCTCCTATTACTGATTTTCTATTATTTAAGAAGTAATTTTCCGTTATTTTCATTCAAAAAGGTGGAGAAAGTTTGAATAAAAGTGGGGATTAAAGAAGAGGTTCCTGGAATACATATGAGATTATGATAATGATAAACATATGGCAGAATATAAATACATACAATCAAATATCGATGACTAGCTTAAAAATAAAGGGAACATGATCATTCTAGCAGATAAACGTAAATCTTAATTTTAAACTGCTTACAACCCAAAATAATGTACATTATTTTATTATTTAACAAATATAATTGCATGCAATGTATTATTTCTCTATGATTTGACAATACTAAGATGAAAAATGTCAAACATTTTAAAGAGATTGAAATTTCGTTGTTTAATGTTTTCTATCCCCAATTATAAATATATATATATATATATATATATAGAAGTACTAAGAATGATTGGTAATTTTTTTCTAAAGAAGAAACAAATAGGATGAGAGATTTGACAACATAAATATGATCTACGAAAACATAAGATAGACAACAACCTTCATTCTGTAATTTCTAGATTCTTATTGAATGTGAATGCCGCCTTAATTGCCCCACAGAATAATAAAACGGACCAATTACACAGCCCCCATAAATTATAGGATTTATTGAAATAATTAATTTTAATATTTTTCATTAATATTACTAAAACCATCTACATCATCCGTTATTTCAGTGTATATAGAGAGGAAGTTTTCATTATTTTATTATTATTACTTTCAAATTAAAAAACTGAACCGAATATTTTATAACTTTTTCAAAATATGAGTAATAATATATTGTTTTAAAATTTAGTTTTTAACTCCGCATTACAACATAATTTAGGTTAAACACCATAAAATTATTTACTGAAGCCGCTGTGATTTGTAGCAATGGTAGCCTAATCTGCTGGTTGCAAGAAATTAGAAATCACTGAAAAAAATATTTGCCACGTTCAGATAAAAAAGTTGCTCACTATGCAATTATCCATTATCATCTAATTTAAATGGGATCGACTTATTTCATTTCAGTGACTAACCCACAACACGTGATAGGAATAAAGGAAAAGATGATCTATACTGAATAAGATAGAAGATATGACATATACTGAATACTTAAATTATTCGATATCATGCGGATGTTATTTCTATGGTGAAAGCGACAAATGTTTCTCTTAATTTAATTTTAAGATTCTTTTAAGATTCTTTGTCGATAAATGCGCGAAATTCAAAGAAAATGGCAATGATAATTATTGATTAATAATATGAAAGCTTTGGAATTTTTTGGAGGGGGGTTTAAATATAATGAACGAATTTTAATAGGATATACACATCCTGCATAGGAATGTTATTTTGGTGTTTTAAAATATTAATAAATATATTATGAATGATAAATAATAATGATAAACTTAAATGGATATAAAAAAAAAAATATTATGAAGGATAAATAGATTTTTTTTGCCATGCTAAAATTAGAGATCAAAGATTAGATGCTAAAAAATAGAGATCAAAATGAATCTTCTTTTATTATTCTCTACTTGCTGTTACGTTCTATTTACGGTTACTCTCCCATAAATATGAGAGATAAAGTGTGTCATTTTCCATAAAATGTATTTTTTAAATTATAAATTAATTTAAATTAAATTATAATTTAAAATACATTTATTTTAAATTACATGAATTTAAATTATTCGTTTTTGTATGTATTTGTGTGAGTGCAAAAAAAGGGCTGCCATGTTGATACAGACACTTTCTTACAAGACTAATATGACAGTAAAGAGAAACGAAATATGTGATAATATAAATTTTTTACACAATTTATTTATAAAACAATAATTACATTGAGTACAAATATATTAAAGAAACACTACTACTGTCTCCAAAGAGTAAGAACCAATTTTCAATTTAAAATTCCGTGGCTTATGGAATTTCAATTTCTTCTTCTTTTTATGTTGCTGTCACTGTCATTGATATCTGTGTGAAATTTGACGTCAAACTATTCATTAGTGTTTGAGTTATTAGACGCTAAAACTGATTCCGACGAATTTTTGAAATGTCTGAATTAATTGAGCAAAGAACTTGTTTGCGGAAACGTATTGAATGTTGCAGAAGGCATTCGGTGAGCATTCCTATATCGGAAAAAATGTTTAGAAGTGGTATGAACAGTTCAAAGAAGGCAGGGAACGCGTTGAAGACGAAGAGCCCCCTCTGGTCGACCATCAAAAGAATCGGTCAATTCCATTTTGGGCATCGATTCCGTTTGGTACCGAAAACACTGAATGCGCCAGCTCACACTGCATTGATTCTTTGCGACTGTTTCGCCAAAAATGAAACCTATATCGTTCCACGACCACTTTATCCACACCGTGCGTCTTCTGGCTATTCCCTAAACTCAACGTTTTGAGTCGATTGAAGAGATTCAACGGGAATCGGAGTGCTTTTTGAAGGCCATCCCTGCCGATGACTTTTTAGCATGAATTGAGGATTGCAAAAACAGTTGGCATAAGTGCATTGTGTCCGGAGAGGATTACTTGAAATAAATTTGGAAGAATGAATAAAGAGTTTCTCAAAAAAAAAGAAAAAAAAATTATTGGCCTTACTTTTTGGACACGGTAGTATTTATATTAAGGATATGTTATTTATTATTATCAGTAAATAAGGCATTACATCCAAATCTTTCAATAACTTTATATAATCATTTGTTATAAACTTGAAATATTTATACAAGTTTGCAATTGAGTTTATGCGTGCGAAAATATGATCGGCATGTCAGGATAGCAATGTTATTAGGAGTTCATCATCATTTTTTTTTTTTTTAACATGATGTCAATTTTATGCAAAAACTTCCTTCATAGTTTTCATGCATGAAAAATAATTTAAAAAGCTCATGATTTGAAATGTAAAGACAGCTAACTAAAATTCAAGAGAAAAAAAAAACCAATAATAATTAATAAATAAACACAATTTAAAAAATAAATGAATTTAGTATTTGTGCACAAATTAAAAAAAAAAAAATTAAATTAAAATTAAATGATAATAGTATTTGTGTACAAATAATTAAAAAAAGGAGTCTGTATTCGTAAACAAACTCTATATGTACTTACTGATATATTTAAAAAGCCTTTTAACATTAAAAAAAGATAATATGAAAAAACAAGAGAGTATTAGTGTAGTCACCGATTTCTAAAATTCAGTCAGATAAAGATAATAGAGTCAGATAATCCTCCTTAAATTCTAGTACTGCATCAGGAATGGGAAAACTGTCTCGGATAATATCAATTGGAAATAGATTAACAGAAGGCAAACGAAGATTTAAAATTTCTCAGATATTCAAATAAAACTTTGAATTTCATTTTCAGCTCTTCATTTTTTTCTTGATATTCATCAATTTTATTTTTATGGATATTAAAGGAACGTATTTTTAAACGTGGAAAATGTTCAAATGTTTTTGATTCTGGTTATTTTTGGGGCAACTTTAATATAAAAATACACTGGCCTTCGGGGCCGCAACAAACACAGAGCAGCATTTGCCCATCGTTAGTATGTAAAGAGAATTAAATTACACGGAAAAATAATATTATGCAAAAGTGTTTCTTTCTAATAAATCCGTTAATCAAATATTTAAAAATATATTTAATAAATGCAAAAGACTTCCCTGAATTCCCTGAATGATTTACTTTTAAATTTACCATTTTTTTTTCAATTTAATCATTCATAATCAACATCAATAGCACGACAGCCCAAGTTGGGCCAAGTCTTTCCGTTGAAGATATTTCCATGATCCTCCAGTTCTTAACCTTTACAGTTTTTACCTTTTTTTAGTACAGCAAAATCTTTTTCAACTGTGTCTATCCATCACAACTTGGATCGTCTTCTTCCTCTTTGTCCCTGTGGCTTTACCAAAACGAATATGATCAGCCTGGTTTAATTTATTGATCTTAATAAAATTCGTAATATCTGGGTTTTTATAGCATTTATGAATTTCTGCGTTGTACCGTCTTCCCCAATAATAATTTATTTCCTTAACACATCCATGAATAGCCCTTAAAAGCTTCCACTCAAATAAGCCCAAATGGGCCTCATCAGATCTTGCCAAAGTTCATGCTTCAGAGCCATAAACTAAAATAAGTATAATAAGGATTTTATATAACAAGAATTCAGTTTTTCTGCATATGAACTGTGATTTAAACATATTTATTAACCAATGAAAGGTCTTATTGACGGACACAATTCTGTTTTTTTATTTTAGGTAAGATATTATTTTGACAGTTAATTCCAATGTAATCCTTAATACTTTAAATTTAATTATTTACTTTCATTAATTATTAATTTCTCATTTATATATTGTCTGTAGCTGTAGTGGCGTTAAAAAAAACCTATATCATAAAGCTTTAATATATCATTGAAGGGGGAGAGAGAGGAAATTCGATAAAAAGAAGCATAAACTTAACACCCTGCTGTGATTTGAACACAATCTCCTGAAGAAGAGCACAACATCCACGCCTGCTCGTGTTTCTCCAAACGAAGGCACTTTGCAGAGCTTTCTTCCATTCACTTGAATTGTCGTCCGGGATGGGAGAGATTCCTCTACCTTCGCACAAAGGCAAAGGTTGTTTTCTTTAAGGAGTGCCTGGGGAGCTGAAGTTCCTTCGTATCCCCTGTTAATTACAACTAATAAAATTTACATAATGGTGTTTTCATAAAAGATTGTTAAAGTATCATAATTTTATTGTTAATTACTAAAGAAATAATTTAAGTGAGCCATAGCTCAGGAGAAAAATATATGTACAGTAGAACCTCTTTAAGTCGAACCTCGATAAGTCGAAATCTTTCAAAACTCGAAAAAAATTTTTGTTCCCTTCCCTTCAAGCTCCAAAACCTCCATTACTCGAAATTTTAACCCTCTATATGTTGAAATAATTAGTCAATGACTACAAGCCATTTTGGTATATATTTTCCCTCCGTAACTGGAAAAAAAAAATTGGACCTCTGTATCTCGAACATTAGCAATGTTAGATTTTACAACTTTTTTTACAGCCTTTGCAACTCGATCATATGAAACTATTACCTCTATAGCTCGAAGAAAAATAAGTTACCGATTTGAAGGATTTGCCGACAATGCACGTCATTGTTTCTTAGGAAACAATGCATGAGTATACAGAAAGTAGAACAACCAATTCTATGAAATATTCTTATTATAATTCTTATTCTTATAATTCGTTTTATTGCTATTGATTTCATTTGAACTCTAGCGAAGCAAATCTTTTGTTGTCGATTGCAAAATATCAGAAGTAGTTTTTTTTACTGCAATACACATCTACTTTAATAACAGTATACGAATAACATTGTTAAATAAATGAGTGCTGTGAAACGTAAACTTTGACTCTGGCTGAAAAGTTTGAAGTGCTTGAAGCTGCGAAGAGTTGTCGAAAGAAGAAATACGTTGCTGAACAATTTGTCCTACGAATGAGTATTCTGTCAACAATAATAAAAACGAATCGGACATCATGAAAAAAAATTGAAAACGGTAAAAGTTTGTTCTGCAAAAGACAACGAATTGCAGAATTTCCCGGCTTGGAGGAGTGCTTACTTAAATGGTTTAAGCCGTGTCGGAACGAAAACATCAGTGTCAGTGGACCACTGTTACAAGAAAAGAGCCGAGATGTATTCTAAATCATTGGGACTGGCTAATTTCAGGGCCAGTAACGGATGGTATCTGAAACAGGAATATATTTTGAGGACTTCGTTACGTGCGATGACGAAGTTATTACTGCTGGCACATTATCTCATGACGAAATTATCGATTCAGTTGCTCGGAAAACTGAAACTAATGATTTAGATGACATAGAAGACTCCAACAATATAGCATGCGTTCTATGGGTTTCCATTAGAGGCAAAAACAACATTAAATGTTTCACGGAATTTCATAGAGCAAACTAGCAACTCGGAAGAAAAGAATTTTCTGATCTTTATAGCTTAGATAATGCTATAGATAGAGAACGATTGTAACGAACTATTCAGAATTTAGAGGGGAAGCAGCTTAAACTTAGAAAATTAGGAAAAGAAATAGAGTTAGAGAACCTCTGGGAAGAAAGGTTGGTAATTTCAAAACTGAATCTGTAGGTGATCTGGAAACTTTAATTAAAAGTTTAAAAGGATTGCGTATACCGGTACATAATAGAGCTGAATTCCATCCATTTATTTTTTTCAGTCCCTTGAGAAGGCATTTAAAGTTAAAAATGTATCAGAAGAGTTAAAAACAAAAATTCTTTTGAACATTTTGGGAGAAAAACCTAACAATTTCATGATTTATATTTGAAAAACTATGATAATTTGAAAGCAGTTTTACTAAAAGAATTTCAAACCACACCTCAAGATTGTTTGAATCACTTTCGTAGGCAGTAAAATCAGATTCTGAAAGATACGCACAATGTGCTTCGAGACTTAGTGCGATGTTATTGTCTGTTAAGAGGAGTTAACAGCTTTAAATCGCTGTGTGATTTAATTACATCTAATAGAATATCCATGTCCTTGGATAGAGAATTGACTACTCATATAAGAACTAAGCAAGGCTAAGCCCCAAGAGCTAGGTTGCGAATGCGATATCATTTTGTCCACTAAGAAATCTAGGAGCGACAATGACAGGAATTAAAGAGGTTTAAATGTAAACAAAAATAAAAATTCTGGAGAAATAAAATCAAGATTTCAAAATTTGTGATACAACAAAAGGGCTCCAAATGTGTTTTAAATCTAGGAGCGACAATGACAGGAATTCAAGAGGTTTAAATGTAAACAAAAATAAAAATTCTGGAGAAATAAAATCAAGATTTCAAAATTTGTGGTACAACAAAAGGGCTCCAAATGTGTTTTTATATGACTTAAATAGTTTCAAGTAGGTTTTGTGAGAAGGGAATCATGCATTCTTGCCTAAATTACTCGAATATGATCATTACTAGGAGAGTTACCGCAATAATCTATAATAAGAACAAAAGTTTTGAAAAAGATCTAGCTATATTAGTAGTTAATAGACCCAATGAACAGAGACCACCTCCAGCGATGTGCGGTACTTGACGGCGACTCGGTGACAGCGCTTTACCGGCGTGCGAGAGAACTCTTAAAGCAATAACTTCGGTCATCTGTGCATTTTCTGGACATTTATTCTTTTGTATTTTTTTCCCTTGTTATTTTTTGATATTTTTACTATTTTTATTCATCTTGTACTTCCCTTGCCATTGGAAATAAATAAATAAAAAAATGTTAGTAGTTAAAAATGTAGCTGATATTATCTCTCATAAATTTCTAGATATTAAGTGCGATGTCTTGAATTCTGTAAAACTAGCAGATAGAAAATTTAATATTCCACATAAAATAGACATTCTAAGAACTATTGAGATCAGAGCAAATTTTAGTGCCAAACCCTAATTTACTTTTTGCAAAACACAGTATTTGGGTTTGCAGTTAGTGAAACAGTTAATCTGTCAATGAGAGAAAAAATTTAGATAAGATAAAATTTAGATCTTCTCCAAGCATTGTGAATGATTAGAGAAGATCTAAATGAAACATTGAGAAAATTTTGGGAAGTAGAAAGGTTTGAGAAATTGGAATCAACAGGTGAAAGTGGAAATTCTATATGTGAGGAACATTTTGCGAAAACACATTGGAGGAAAACGGAGAGCAGGTACGTAGTAGAAATGCATCTTAAAGAGGCATCATAACTCTCAAACGTCTAAGATCATTGTGGGCTAGATCAGGAGTGTATCCAAACTACGGCCCTGGGGCCAAATCCGTCCAGCCAGTGTCATCAATCCGGCCCGCGACAGCGAATAGTTTATTGTTGCTGTAATAAGTTGGATAAAAAAACGCGGAATGATAGTAACTCGGTTTTATTGACTTGCTAGGTACAGCTTAATGACAAGCATAATACGCAGAAAATTTAATTTAAGCATAACAACTAACAAATAAATGAAATGAATCCCACTAACATTATAAACTAGTGAACATTGCGGTTACCCTTGGTAGTTACGTTGGGGTAGTAAAGAGTATCGAATATGTATGTATATCGATGTTTGGAATGTATATATCCTGAATCAAACATATGATTTTTATCCTGAAAATCCTTCAAGAACTGAAAAGCTAAATTAAAGCGAATGAAACCGCGGGGTATCCACTCGTAAAAAAATACTAATGCGATTTATGTAATCGTGATTTTTCACAGACAATATTTTGTAGTTTGGATCAATTTTACTTGTACCAATTATTAAAAGAGATTTAAAATGCTCATCGGTTAACTTAGATCTGTAAACATTATTTGAGTACTTCATTTTGGAGAATGTTTTCCCACACAAGTAATTAATACCAAAAACAAAAAGCAACCCACGAGCAAATTTATGTAAATTATCAAATTGTATCAGTGGAAGACTCTCATAAAACTCCAACAAAGATGATTTTTGATGTTTGTCCTTAATTATATCACTGCACTGTAAATCAATAATTTTCATTTGAAGTTCGGGGCTAGGGTTTCAATGTCAGTATCAAAAGGATTTTGGAAAATCTTAATTTCATTTGCAATGACATTAAAGTCTGGGGAACTAGTATCGAAATTCATCTTCACAGCACTCAAAACTTCGACTGCAAAATCGACGGGAAACTCAGTCTCAGTAGTGTGGCTATATTTCACATGTTTTAAATGTGTGAAACATTTGTTACATAATTGTGTTTGAAACATTATTATTTTCTGCCGGAACGATTTGATATTAGATCAGGGAGAAGCAGGTTTTCTCCTTGCAATCTCAAATTTAGTTCGTTCATATGTTTTGTCAAATCGAAATAGAATGCAAACTTCCACAGCCATTCGCTGATTTGTAATTCATTAAGAGGGATATGCTTTTCGTTCGAAAAATTTCGACCTGTGCTCGAAGTTCAAAAAAGCGCTGCAGGACTTTTCCGCAACTAAGGCAGCGTACGGCAGTATGATGTGGTAAATCATTTTCTCCCATATCTTCAATAAACTCGCGGAATTGTCGGGGATTCACCTCAGTGGATCTAATGAAATTAACAACTGATATGACTGGTTTTAGAACTTCAGACATATCCAAACATTGATGCAGTTGATGCGGTTGGTGAATGATACAATGTAAGACTAATGCTTTTTGAACCACCATCATTTTGTAATGCCTTTGACACAAGTACAACCACACCTTTATTTTTATCACACATGCTTTTGCCTCCATCAATTGTAATAGATTTCAAGTTTTTCCATCGTAGGTTCTTTTTATTAATGGCAATCTCAACTTCCTTAAAAATCTCTTCTCCAGTTGTGCCGTGAATACTATCAATATCAAGAAGTTCTTCATACACTTCATAACTTTTATTTACTCCTTGAATAAAAATCAACACCTGAGCCGTATCTGACACATCCGTTGACTCATCCAAGATCAGAGAATACCACTCAAGATGTTCATTTTTGTCAGACAGTTGAGATGATATAGTTTTTGCGATGTCTTGTACTCTCCGAGTCACAGTGTTTGCGGACAAACTGACAGTTTTAAATAAATTTACCTTTTCGGAGCACATTTCTTCGGCTACTGCAATTACAAATTCTTTGATCATTTCTCCATCAGTGAATGGTTTCCACGTTTTGAGATTTCAAGAGCCACACGAAAGCTGGCATGAGTTGCAGCCTCTTGTTCTGTATTGACTTTCGTAAACAAAGTTTGCTGCAATTTCAATCCGCTCTTCAAAGCTTCAAATCTTTGTATCCGCAACCTTCCTGTATATTTTAAGTAATTTTGAAAATGTTTCGTTTCATAATGATGTTTAATGTTATATTCTGTGAGAACGGCTATGGTTTCATTGCAAATCAATCATAGCACCTTATTACTGGACTCAATCACGAAATATTGAGTTCCTTTGATCTTTGATTGTTCTGCATTCACTGTCTACTTTTCGCTTCTTTTCCATACTAGTAAATCACACACAAAAAAATTACAAGTTAAATCAAAATACAGTTACGTATGAGCGTTGGTCGGATCGGTCTTTTAAACGGGGTTATGCACTACTTTACTTCAAAATAGACACAGTTCCGCTTCATTCGCCTTCCCTAGGTAGACTGAGTCGCGGTCGCTCCGCTAGTTTTTTATACACCAATTACTGTGATCTCGAAGTGAGTGGAATACATCAGAACCTTCTCGAACCAATGATGTTATTCACGAATGTTTAATTGTTACTACTAGCGCCATCTGTTCGCTATAAAGGATATTACCTACCTATTTCTGCTTTTAACCACTACATGTCGTCAAGTGTCACGGTCTTATCCATACACACAATAGTAATTGTAGTAATTGAACCAGAGAATTTAGCAAGCGTATGCTCTGCTGAGAGAGCGCGTACTCGGCGACTAGTCTAGAAATTATAGATAATGGCAGAACAATTAAAACGGGTTTGGCCCTTGGTGCTTACTGAGTAAACAGTATGGCCCTAAGGCTGGAAAGTTTGGAGATCCCTGGACTAGATTAACAAAAGATATAGAATACTTGAAACTGTACAAAGAATTTGTGGAAGAGTACGAGAGACTGAGTCACATGAAGGAAGTAATTGAGGAGAAAGGCATTTTATTATGCAACTCATCATGGCCTTTACTTGCCTGAACCAATTACTTGGAAACCACGAAATTACGAATAGTTTTTAATTGTTTCTCAATGACCACGAATGGAAGGTCTTTAAACTATATAGAGTACAACGGAGGCGTGATACAAGATGCCTTATTTACAATCAAGGCTAGATTTCGGACTCAAGTTTACGCTTTATCCGCGGACATCAAAATGATGTACCGTATAATCTTGATTGAACCGAGTCAGCAATGACTTCAAAGAATATTGTAGAAGAAAGGTGAACAATGAGCCACCAAAATCTTACTACGGTTACATACGGAATTGTTAGTGCCCATACCTTTGTTGTCGCTTGCTAGCGACTAGTTGTGTCAGGTGCTTTAGTGTCTGGAAACACTATATTCTTTTTCTCTTTATATTAATTTATTTACAATATTAACACTACTTTACGTACAATACTTCAATATACATGGCACCCTGTGCCTCTTCTACGATATCAATTCTATTTTATACATAAAAATCGTAAACACATCACGTTCATCACATACGGTCCCTGACCGTCTTTCTCCCTTGACCGTCTTTCTCCCTCAGCTTTTGCAAATTGATGTGCGCGCATCATGAGTTCGTAAAATATAATTGAATTATTCTGCGAACTCATAACTGTAAACCCTTAAATAAAACAGGCAATATCTGTCCTGTCAGTAAAATAATAAAATAAAACAGGCAATATCTGTATATTCGCAAGAATATGATTTTAAAATCAAATTTCATTTTTTTCTCATCATTTCGAGAGTCATCATTTTTCAATATATAGATGCACACATAATGTATTTTTTAATACATTGGTTTTCACTACTTTGGTCATTATAAAATAAAGATATTTTGTAAAAGTGTGATAACTATCACGGGCCAGAAAAATGTTCAAGACGGGCCGCAGTTTGGCCACCCCCCTGTTCTAACACAACTCCTTCATCGCTCCCCCCTCCTCCAACGTTGGGCAACCTATTAGCGTTCGGAATACAATTTTCAGGCCGTAATCCCTGAACCCAAATTCTTTTGAAAAGAGGAGACCGTGAGTAATTTTCTCTTTATTACCCTTTAGATAAGAGCCGCGGGATTCTTTTTTTTTTTAATTCAACGGTAGGCGCGTGTGCAGAATTTGATACCGATTTTTGCATTCCCTGTCATGTGGGCCTCAGGAGGATTAAGGCAGAGAGGGAGGGAGTGTCTATCGCCCAGCTGTCGCATTGTCAAGCCGAGTGGACGAAAGGTGATCGGAAACACGTGTGGCAACCTAAAATGGGTGTATTCGTAGAGGGTAGGTATAGTAAAAAAGGGATGTTGCTGTCATTCTGTGTCTCAATTTTAACCCTTCACTAAATGAATGAAAGCGCATCATGGTTCCAAACAAAGGATTTAACGATTTTATCATTGCGTTTTAACCTAAAAATATAAATATTAATATAACTTATATTAAATAAATAATACTATTTATTTTATTGACATGGAATTACTAAAACATGTAAAACTGTCGAACATTATCTACGTTATCGAACATTATCAGCAGTTATGGAATTCAATTTGAAATGAGATCAAACATATGATAGATATAATTAAAAAAAATGTACTTTAAAATTAACTCCCAGGAAATTTTTTTTTTTTCAACTTATTGTTTAAGTATCATTCGATGTTATTGATTGATTTATTTAAAAAAAAAAATTATCATAGTTCTTTTTTTTTTTTTTTTTTTTTACGAAGTCTTCACATTTGTAGAATAAAAAATTAAAGCTATTAATTTTGATTTTAATATATTCTTTTCATATAATTCATGATATAAAATAGGTGTTTTAAATTATTTTTAATTGATGTAAACTTAATAAAGAAATGCATTACAAAAATGGTTTTAAATACGTTATTGAATAATAGTGGAAATCATTTCTCATTTCTAATTTTAAAAAGAAAGCGTATCTATATACACTGACAGAAAAAAACATTCCAACGCAAAAAAAAAAAAAAAAAAAAAAAAAAAATATTGTAGAGTAATGAAATTCGAATAATGCATTTGTCTAGTTAACATGTTTAATTGATTAAATTTTAAAGACCACAGGTTAATTTAAGATCAAGAAAATGCATTTCAAATGTGAAATGCTGTTACATTAATAGCCAGTGTAACCTCCAGAATTTTGAATGCAAGCCTGCAAACGTGCATGCATTGTATCATACAGGTGCCGAATGTCATTTTGTGGTATGGAGTTCCATGCTTGTTGTACTTGTTTTATCAATACTGGGACGGTCAGTGCTGGCTGTGGAGGATGCTGGAGATGTCGCCCTATGTTATCCCATACGTGCTCAATTGGAGACAGATCTGGTGATCTCGTAGGCCAAGGTAACATGTTGACACTCTGTAGAGCACTTTCCGTTACAGAAGCGGTATGAGGGCAAGTGTTATCCTGTTGGAAAACTCCCCCTTGAATGATGTTCATGAATGCAGCACTACAGGTTGAATTGCCAGACTGACGTACAAATTTACAGTCAGTTTGTTTGGGATAACCACGAGAGTGCTCCTGCTATCATAGGAAATTGCTCCCCAGACCATGACTGCAGGTGTAGGCCCAGTGTGTCTAGGCCGCAGACAGTGTGGTTGCAGGCGTTCCCCTGGCCTCCTTCTGACCAACACACGGCTATCACTAGCCCGAAGACAGACCCTGCTTTCATTCGAAAACACAACAGATCTCCACTCCGTCCTCCATTGAGCTCTATCTTGACACCACTGGTATCGCAAAAGGCAATGACTTGAAGTCAGTGGAATGCACGCTAAAGGGCGCCTGGCTCGGAGCTGTCCTTGAAGTAACCGATTTCTAACAATCTGTTGTGCCCACTGTGGTACCAACTGCAGTTCGAATTTCTGACGCAGTACGATGCGCCACAGCTGTACGCCGAATATGACCGTCTTCCCTGTCAGTTATGCCACGTGGCCGCCCGGAACCCGGTCTTCTTGGGGCAGTACCATCCGTTGACCACTGCTCCTAACAGTCATGCACAGTGGACACATTGCAATATCGACTTTCAGCAATATCGAGGAAAGAAAATCCACCTTCTCGTAGCCCTATTATAAGCCTTCGTTCAAAATCGGTGAGCTGTTGATAATATGAACGGCGTCTTCTTTTGGCTAACATCAACTTAATACCTCAAATTTCAGAGCTCAATAACACGAACTTTACAGCACGCATTTAAAGCAAACCTGATTTGCATGTTCCGAGTGGAGCTACTAGCGCTGCATTTATGCAAAAAGCGCGAAAATTGAATCGATGTCATCTTTCAGATGTATAAACACGCCTACTAAATTTCGTTTATCTAACACAAGTCTTTCTTGGTGTTGGGATTTTTTCTTTCGTCAGTGTATTAAGAATATTAAGAAGTGTTAATTAAAATTGTAGTCTGAAAACACTTCCAGAAACAGAACAAATTTTTAATATTTTTATGCTAATGAAGCTAAAATAAAGGTTGTTATTTTTAATTCCTCTTGGAAACATTTTCTGAAATCACATCTTAAATTAAATTTTCTATTCTCATCGGAAATGACAGCAAAGGCATGCTCTAAATAGTCTGTAGAAAATATTTTAAGCCAGGATGTGTCAATCATTCGTTTGGTTTCAGAATTACACTTTGAAAGGAAATTTTTCCAATTTTAACCGTTTTCGCATTCTTATAAAGGACACGAAACTGCACGTATTCCGTAAAAAAAGGAAGATTATTGCAGCAAATGAACATTGTTGGCCACAACGAAACACTGTCGCTAAGCATAGTTAATTTTTTCCGGAGTGAAAAGCAGACTGTCGAACGAGAACCTTTTTTGTAAAATAAGAGTTAAATGTTGGGTAATTAAAGAATTAACTCGAGCCTGTAATGGTTGATTGTGTTCATTTTCTAAGCAATAAGCAGATCAGCTTAACATTTAGAATGGAGTTTGAACATTTGGAGTTACCCCATTTCATGTGAAAACAGGAATTAATTTTTTTGTTTCAAGAAAATGACGAACTCTCTTTAATCCTCGAGACGACATGCCTTAAACGGAACACTTTTGAGCCAAATCGGGCTCTTCGCTGAGTTAGGATGCAGCTCCCGTTGAACATTAAAAGTCTAAAATGCTTCATCGAATAACCTTTTCAAGAGTGAAAGTTAATAAATACAAATAAAAAGTAGAAAGAATTACAAACATATTTCAAATGGGGTTTGAAGTACGCATGCAATTAAAAAAAAAAAAAAAAAAAAAACACAATTTCATATTTTGAGAACACCTTCATTTGGGATATTACTGAAGATGTATTCGTAATTTCCGAATTTATATTGTGAAACATCTGGGAAATTAGAAATACTATGGAAGAAAAACGATTGGTCATTTTAAATGAAGCAAAAATCTGCTTTTAAAGTTGAATTTGAGTAATTCGCACCAGGATCCAAATGTACAATTTTAAAGTAAACTGTTTGCCGTTTGATTTCATTTTTTTTATTTTTTATTTTGGAAAACATATTGCTCTGAATTTTTACTACGCAGTAATCCATGATACCGAAATTGCATTCACATTTGACCAACAAACAAATTAAAATTTATTAAAATTATTAAAATTAAAGTTATTAAAATTTGAAAATAATTTGTTTGCGTTTTTCTTTTCTTTAATTAAAATTTTCATTTAGATGTGTAGAATATTTCTTCATATTAATTTAAAAAAAATAAACATTGTTTGTATAATTTATTACATATTTCTAGCTCCGTAACTGAAAACAATTATGAAAAAGATTTCAAATTGCTAAAATGGTAACTGCGTTACTATTACTTTTACAAAATGTGTTTTTTTATCTTTATTTTGAAAGAATAAGTTCTTTATAATTAGCTTTCTACTTTAAAATGAAGAATTGATTTAAATTATGTATGATGAAGCACTAAAAAGTTGATTAAAATCATCAAATGACTCTAGAGAAGACATTTTTATACAATAAAATAGTTAGAACTACTATAGATTTTTAGTACGATGTGTTTTTGCAAAAATGGAAGTCAAATGCAATTATAAATTAGAGATGGCCAATTTGATATCTTGTGAAATCTACTTTTGTAACCTTGTTTTCTCCTATAAACAGTCAGGAGCGCTTCTTCTGCCGTTTAGGAGAAATGATCAGTTGGCCTACAGTCTCTCACCCCTGAGAGGAAGTATATGTCGTTCGACGATGCGCGTAGCCGAGTTTCGTTTTTCGGCTTAGAAGTGCAGTCCTGCCATGATGGGTGCCTGATAGCCGAATGGCTAGCGCTCTGGCTCTCGGTATCACAGGTTTCGGGGTCGATTCCTAGAAATGCCATGGATATTTGTAGTGGTTCGGATCCACTCTAAGCCTTAGGTCCCGGTCTCACATGACCGTGGAGCGTCACAAAGCCCAATCAGACTTTTTCTCAGAGCTCAATCAGACCCACATCATCCCAAACTGTAAAGGGGTAACTTAGGTTTAGGCACAGTGATGTGGTGTGGTGTAGTAGTAAGAGTAGTAGTAGTCCTTTCACGATGGGAGCCTGATGTCCTAGTGGTAACGGCACCACAGGTTTCGGGTTCGAATTCCGGCGGTGCCATGGATGTTTGTAGTGGTTCGGAATCCATTTTAAGCTGTATTTCCCTGTCTCCTATGACCGTAGTGTGTCACAGACCCAAATTAGACTTCTCAACTACATCATTTCCAAACTGTAAAGGGGCAACTCATCTCTAGGCACAGTGATGTGGCGTGGTGTAGTAGTAGTATTCCTTCCACGAATCTATAATTATCTGTCTTTAAATGTGTTAAATAGTGTTTGTCGCTAATTGTACGTGTGTAGTGTCTGTGCGTGTGCAAATAAAACTGCGAAATCTCAAACCTGTGCCTCATTCCAACCACTCCCATTTACAATTTGGTTGTGAAACTTGAACATTACACTTTAAATTAATTCTAATCCATTTTCGCTCACAAATAATTATGCTCGTCTTATTTTTTATTCCATTTTAAATACTTCATAAATAGTTCCTAAATTAAAATTACGTGATTAATTTATTCTATGTATGAATAAATTTTAAACAAATATTTCGACGCAAATGCTTCTTAGGTGAAATTTTTCAATAGCACGAGAGCCAGTTCCGGGTAAGTTGCACCAATCAAGGATTTTTTATAGAACAGATATTTTTGAAACCAAATGAATTCATTGATGAAAAGAAAATGGGGGAAAAAAAAAAAAAAAAGAAGAAATGAGGAAGGAAAATTGCTTGAGTGGTCGAGTGGCTATCGCTCGGTACCACAGGTTTCGGGTTCGCCATGGATGTCTGTACTGGTTCGAATCCCCTTTAAAGTGTAGGTCCTGGTCTAACACGAGCGTTGTGGTGAGTGACGCATTAAATAGGGAAAATGAATTCCTATATAGTGATTAGGGATTATAGTCCTTGTTGCTTCACATCCCCATATACCCCTTCAATGCATGAAGCTAAAAGGTCATAATTATTTCCCTTGTACTGTAGTTCCCGGAACATTTAAAATAGAAGTGTCCTTAAGGTGTATATTAATGAACTTTTAATAACACTTTTTAAAAATATAATAATGAATATTAATGAAAATATTTAATATTTTCTAGTTTGTTATACAATGAAATTTTGTAAAATGGTTACGTTTGTCATAACTATACATGTAGTCAAATCTACTTCGAAGATTTTTTTTTTAAATTTTTAAGAAACAATTTTCTATTTTGAGACCTTCATTGTCTTGTAATAATGAAATTAAAATCTTTATTTTTTTGCTTTATGATTTAATAATATTTTTGTTTCTTCATGAACGCGTATAGAACATCTATAAAAAAATGTTAACAGTAAATAACTTTTTCTTTTTAGAATGTAATGGTTTAATATTTAAAAAAAATTGAAAGCAAATTCATTCTCATAAAAAAGTTGAACTTAGCTGTAAAAGATAAAAGAAGCATTATACGATAAGCGGAATATAAAATGAAATTACTTATTTCTTGATAAATCTATAAAAAATTTTGATGATTTCTGCATGCCTAAATGAAAATTGTAGATTGATTAAACACATTATTAAAATATCAATTCACTGCATGTATATTATTTTAAAAAAGCCGACTCCTGTACAGACTGCTAATATGTAAGTGCTGAACAGTTAGAACCAAATTGCAAATATCTCATTGCACTTGTCGAAACGTGCAAAGACTTTCAGAGTCATTTGAAAAATTTATTAACTCCAGATTTATTTGTCGTTAGTTATTCTAGAAAGATAAGTTTTCCCTAAACTTTAATTTTATAACATTAATAAAATATTTTTTAATATTATTACGAAACTAAAATGTAAAAATCGATTTCTTGATATTTAAATCTATTACTATCGAATTCCATAATTACAAATATGCTATTTAATGTCTTGAAAATAGGGTTTAAAAATTATTCAAATTATTGTCTTAAATGTGAAATATTATACAGTTTATAAGACTTCATTTATTAAAATTTTTATTGAGTTAGAGATTTTTAAAAAACTATTTTATAAATTATACTATGAGCCCAAACCTACACATTGGGAAACTTTGTGACTGTTGTTATTATTACTGATTAATACATTTCATTAAAATTTTCGAAGAAATTTTCAATTTTTAGGCATTTAAAATTTGAATAGAACTTTTGAAAAAAGAATAGAATGTTTACAACATTTTTATCAATGAAATTAAATTTTAAGGCCTTTTTTTAAAAAAAATACTTATTAAAATAAGGAGCAATATATTCTTGTTTTATGATATTTCTTGGATAATTTTTTTTTTTTTAAATTTCTGTACTTTTCAGAAAATATAATAAAATTTTTACATGACATAAAATTGATCTCGCACTTTTTAATAATAGATCGATTGATGATCGATGAAGAAAAAACGAACTCTATAACATTGCAAAAAAATTTGATATTTCTGTTGATAGCAGAAAATGAACGTACCTATCACTAAAATGCTGAAACGTTTTCTTTGGCAACTGCTTCACAGCTGTGGATTGTGTGACGATATTTATATAAGTAATATAAATATATAATTGATATATTCTTAAATAAAAACGAGTGTTCAAGAATTTAAAAGGGAAGCCTTTGAGGGTTTGAAGATTTAAATAATTAAAATATTAAAACATTTTAATGTTTTTATGCATCTTTAATGCACCATGAAACTTAATGAATGTTGTTCTTTTGAACAACCTTAACAAAGAAAGAAAAAAAAATGGACTTTCTCTTTGAAAAAAAAAAAAAATATTGAAATATTATAGTGAAGGCCAACATCAATATAAGAGTAGAAAACAGCAATTTGAATGTGCAACACAGTAAAATAATGTCGACAGTGAAATAAAATAAACTTTAAGGATCAAGAATGTGAAAGCGCGAACTAAATTTTAACTATCAAAATAGATTTTCTAATGTAATAAGAGCCGAATTTTGGAAAACAAAATTTATCTTCATTTATGTAATAAAGAATATGAATCAAATACGTTAATAAAATCAAATTAAATGCAAAAAATATCCGCATATTGAGTTAAAGTTATGAAAATAGAGTGATTGGCGTTTTAGAGATCTAAAATGGAAAGTTAATTATGTTAGATCAAGACTGTATCGCATTCTCGCTGATATCGACTATTTACAACAATTTTCCTCAAATATGTTCTGTCATATTTCGTAGAATTCGCAAACGTATTTTGTAGAAATAAATCAGTAAGTTTAATATTTATCGAAAAGAAATATTTTTCATTTTTATTTTTGTAAGAAAATATGTATGATTGGTACGCGTGTAAACAAACATGGGAATGATATTTATTTATGTCTAGCAAATAAGAGAATTATCAGAATTATATTGCTCTGCGAAACCAGAAATAAAGGAATGGTAAACAAATTATTGACATCCTGAGGAGCAAATGACTCCAAATTATGCGACTCTTTTAGTGTAAATGTGCATTCGAAATATATTTAAATCACTGAGGGGAACAAGCGACTACTCATAGATCTTTTCTCCCAATGAATGCGTCTGCACCAGTGTTGAAATCCCCCAACGCTGTACTCTTACAAATTGAATTTTAAACAGCCGAGTAATATCCTCCCTTCTTTGTCACCTACTCAACCAGAACCCCTTGTTAAGGGAACCAGAGTTCCTACCCTTTTTCTGCTCACCCAACCCCTTCGTTACAACTCTCCTGTGAGATCTACCACTTTGTTTGTTAGAGCATGAGAGACGTCTGCCCACTTCAATTAAATTTCTAATGTATACCCTTGCCAATAAAACAGTGCGTTACTGTTACTAGCGAGTCATAATCGACTCGCCAGTTTCGTTCAGATACCCCATCCCATTTGTGTTCTCCCTTCAACACTCGGAATGATTCTCTTCATTAATCTTGCTACATGCGCCAATCGATCTTTCGGTGAGACCGCTCTCTGCAAACCGCTCTTCCAGTTTTTAACCTTGTGCGAACGTTGCATTCTGCTCATTGGATGCTCACAATGCGCTCAAAAAACTGAAAGTGATGGCAATAGTTCATTAACCAACTTCTAGTGCATCACAAATTTTAAAATTTTGAATGACATAAATGAATTTGAATTTGTTAATATCAATGAAAAAAATAACTGCTAACAAGTAATTTAAAAAAAAAAATTTTAGTCAATTTCTACTTAGGTCAACAAAGAAAAAATTTTTTTTTTACTATATTGCAGAAAATCCTTTATAAATTATTTTAATTCATTTTTTTAAGTTAGAAAAAATTCTCCCTCTCTCTCACACACACTTTCTCTGTCACACTTTCTCTTTCTCCCACACTTTCTATCTCTCACATACACACTTACCATCTCTCTCACTAATTTATTCACATGTTTCATTTTTTCCAGTTTGTTCCCTCCTTGACTCAGACTAGAACCCAGAATGAACAAGTAATATATATAAAAAAAAATTAAGTCAATTCCTACTTTTTTTTATCATTATATTGCAGAAAGTCTTTTATAAATAATTTTCATTCATTTTTTTTTAAGTTCATCTGGCCCCATCTATTGGTAGATATATGCAACTTAAATCTAAAAAAAAAAAAAAAAATTAATTAATTAAATTTAATTACTGATTTAATATTTGAAAAATTGTATTGACATCAAGTGTCATCCACTACAAGTTCAAAAAATGTATTTGAACTTGAATAGATAAATAAAAAGTACTTTATGAACGATTGAAAATTTGAACCAGATATATATAGGGAGAGCGTGAGGTAATAGAAGGAATTGAAGAAAAAGAATCTGAAAAGAAATTTTTTTCCAACGATCTACACGCTCTCCACTGACCTGTATTGATATACTGACGGATAAATATTTTATATAGGAGAAAATTTTTTTCTCCCATATAAAATTAAAATTAATTAATATTTGAAAAAACTGTATAAACATCAAGTTTAAAAAATGTATTTGAACTTGAGTGGATGAATAAAAAGTATTTTATTAACGAAAATTGTAACAGGATATATAAATATATATAGGGATGTAAACTAATAATAGAAATTGAAAAAAGAGCACAGAATTTGAGAAATTGCGTTTACATGTTGTTGTTTGCATTTGAAATTCGTGATTTTTTATAAAATTTATTCAGCGAGAAGAAAATGATATTTTTTGCTTGCATTTACGAGATCTAAGCAAATAGCAACGTATTATTCTTATAAAAACTATTACAACTTTAACATGTATGTTTAACTATAGAAATGTATACGCCAACTCTCATGCTTATAAGACTAACAGATAATTTATTAAAATGTTATACTGAAACAAGGGAACGAAGAGAGGCTATATCTTATAATATAATAGTATCAAATCACGTGCTCGGTATCTCATTTATGATTGAGTGTAGTTCTGTGGTATAGCGTAATTCAAAGGACATTTTTTTTTGCTGCAGTTGACATAGATCTCCACATGCACTCTTTCATGGAAATTTTTTTTTGATGATTAAAATTTTAGTTATGTTATGGGAAATAATGTGGATCTCCTCCTGGGTACTTTTATAAGTTATTTCTTCATTTTGTTTGTCTGTTAATTTCATATCAGCATGCAGTTTCTTTTTTCACTCAATACATTGATTAAGATATAATGAGCACCAGAAATTTTGAGAGAAATATATTTACATTTGCGAACTTTGCTAATAGATTATCGTTTTTTCCTTCCAAACTGAGGGATTTAGTTTAATAGTTTTAGACGAGAAATTTATCTCCAAAAATGAAATTGTATCATTACACGTTTCAGAGAAGCCCAGTATAAATTCTTTTAGCTTTCATTTGAACTGCCAAATATCAACAAGAATCTAAGGTAAACTTATTATTGATGTATTTTGTTTAATCACTATGTTTTTTAACCTAATCTAACTTGTAAGCACTTTTAAAACATTTCATTTTTTCCAGGCAACTGTAATGTAAAAGTTGCATTATATAAATTCAATTATTTTCGACTTACATTGTATTCCCTAATGTGTATTGTCCTTCCTTCACAAATATGTCTTGATATAATTAATTTTTCTTGATATCGTTACCATTTGATCAAAAATAGGAGATTTTATTGAATGTAACAGAATTCATTCTTCTTGATTAAAATACAAATTACTCATAGCTTTATTCCTAATCAGATGAAATAGTCCCCTTTGTTTTTAATATTGATATTAACTATTTAATTATTAACTATTTCAACTATAATTTCATTAACTGATATTTTAAATTATTTCAAAATATTGCTCAAAGCAAATTAAACAAAAAAAGTAACAGTCCGAAACCAATTAGGATTATTTCATGAATAGGATATACATGTTTTTAAAACATTATACTGCATCTCTCTAATAATAAGTTTAATTAAAGATTTTCAAAAATATGTACAATACATCGCAACAGAAAACAAATTAAGTAGCTTTATAAGTCATTGATTAGAATATACACTCAAGAGCCAAAACATTATGACAACCCTTACATTTTTGCATGAACTCGCCTGGATGACGTAGAAGGCACGTGATCAGGTGGAAGTGGTATTTAACTGCTGCTGGAAAGTCTGAAGAATCATTCTTTCACTTACTTCTGTGTGTGATGGGAAAGGCTGCGGATCTGAGCGACTTTGATAGAGGGCAGATTGTAATGGCTCGGCTTGGAACAAGTATTTCGAAACTGCACGACTCGTGGGTTGTTCGCGATCTACAGTTGTTAGTATTTATGCAAAGCGGACGAATGACGGTGAAACCAGCAGTAGACGACATGGTGTTGGACGTCCACACGCTATCAAAGAAAAGGTCGTTGGAGACTGTCTCGCAAGGTGAAACAAAACCGGAGCCTGACAGTGGCTCAGCTGACAGCCCAATACAATGCAGGTCAAGTAGAATAGTATCGGAGCACACTGTTCAGCGGACACTGTTGGATATAGAGCTACGCAGCAAACGCCCCACTCGTGTGCCTTTGCTGACCAAGCGTCATCGCCAACTGCGCCTGCGCTGGGCCGGGAACATCGTGACTGGTCCATAGATCAGTGGGAGAGAGTTGCCTGGTCAGATGAATCACGGTTTGTCATTTATCACGCCGATGGCCGTGTCAGGATACGCCGTCTTCCAGGCGAACAGTTGCTCCGTCAATGTACAGTAGGTCATACACAGGCCGGTGGTGGCGGTATTATGCTTTGGGGGACGTTCTCTTGGGCGTCTCTGGGACCCGTGGTTGTGGTAGAACAGACAAAGAATGCTACAGGGTATCTGGACATCATTGCGGACCAGTTGCACCCTTACATGGCCTCTGTTTTCCAGCTGGAAATGGAATGTTCCAACGAGACATTCCCCTTGTCACAAGGCTAAAATTGTGTTGGAGTGGTTTCAGGAACATGATGCTGAATTCCAGTTAATGTCCTGGCCGCCTAACTCACCGGATTACAATCCGATAGAACACATTTGGGATGTCCTGGGACGGCAGCTCAGAGTTCAAAGACCACCAATTCGCAATATCTCGGATTGTGTGACCGTTGCTTAAACATCTTGTACAATCTGTCTCCGGCCATCTACCAAGGACTTGTGGCATCCATGCCAAGGCGGGTTGAAGCTGTGTTGCACTCCAAAGGTGGGGCAACTCGTTATTGACAGGTGGTCATAATGTTTTGGCTCTTGAGTGTATTATTGTAATAGTAAATCTTAAAAGCTAAAAAGAAAATGTTACGATAAATATAAAAAAATTGAGATACAGAATATTGTAACCAAAATGAAAGACTTTTAATTGTATTACTTCCTTTAATGTCAGCAACAAACTTTTTAATAGTTAAAACTCAATTGTTAAAAAGAATTATGAACTCTATGATTTTTCTTTTTTGTTATAATAGCGTATTGTTTATTCAGTGATGGAAAATTTATTAAAAAAAGCAACTGATAATTTTTATATAAAAGTATTATATTTTTGTATTCACTGTGGAAAGATAGTAGGTGATAAAGAATCAATTATGAATAAATAATAAATAAACGATAATTAAATAAAAACTGCTGAAATCGGCTCGGCAAATTTTAACTTATCATGCGTGAACGAATGAATAAACTCAAGAATATGACAATGCTTAAAAATGCAAGAGATATGTGAAGCAATTGATTGGAATACTACAAGAATGGCCAAATTCAACAGCCACATGAATATAGCAATGTTGGATAGATCAAGAACTTCATGAAGAATGAATTGTTCAAGAATCTCTAAAAGAATATTTAAAAGTAAGATAAATGTCGTCGTAAATGAAGAATAAAGTATTCCCAATTCTACAAGTAACGTTATCACATGCAATACCCAAAAGAATATATCAAAGTTTGAAAATTCTAGTCGTAAATGAAGAAAGAAGTACAATACAATTTCAAATACAATAAGAAACACTATACAGCTCAGTAGGCCACCGGAAAATGCCCAAAGTGGAAAAAAAGCACCGGAAAATGCCAAAAGGGATAAATATGAAAGTTCAAGAAGAAGGAATGGATCAACACACTACGAGTACTTATAGCCATTGGATATACAAATGTTTAAAAATCCCCCCCAAAACATGAAAATTGATTCTAAATCACACTACAAAACACTTCAATCAAAATCCAAAATCTCCAGAAAATTCCTTAAGATCCCCTAATGGAATTCAAATAAGCATATTATTCATCAGGGGCCCAAAAGGTATCCTTTTCCGCCAAAATTTGCAATGCAGTTTTATATGCTTGACCCTCATTTTCGGATAACGTCACGGACCACTAACCAGGACAACATCATGTTCACACATGATAATAAAGACTATTGATTTATAAATATGCATAACTTTAGCTATCTCAGTAATAACTAGTGTGTGGACAGGTTTCAAGTAATAATAATTTATGGTAATAAATTAGATTTACCTAAAGAAAATTCAAAATTCGATAATAAGTAAGTGGCTCTCGTAAATTAATGATGTCTTAAATTTATTAAATCTCTTTTAGATATACTACACGAAACAATGCATGAATATTTTCTTGAAGTAAAATTGGTTTTTGAGATGAATTGTTAATGTAACAGTTTTGCATTATTTTTTACTTTGCTTTCTAAGTGCCTTCAAGAATAATTATGATATACTTTTACACTATAAATATTTTTTTACAATCACATGTACTTCAAGAACATTTCTACTACTGTACTTTGAGTTTTCAACTATTTTCTAGTTGTCAAAATACTGTCATTACAGAGGATACGCAATTCATTTCGTTTATCTTTCACTGAGTACAGAATCATTGAAAGGAATTTACACTTTTTTTTTCTTCTCGTTATAAAACAAGAGATTTGCACACGCGTTTCTTATCTTTAGTCTCTTGTCTTACAAATCGAGAAATGATTTTAGTGCAAATTAGTTATTTATAAAGAATATTTTGTACTTGTTCCTTGCTGACCGATTACTCTCATTTGAGGACAGATCAGTCCAAAACATAGTGAATAGCTTGTGATATTATTTTATAAAAGCCATTAGAAATTATAAATGAGGAACATTTTGTACATGATAATTTGAAGAAAGTTATTTTCATTGATCATTTTATTTTTTACATTTTGTTATATCTTAGAAAAGCTAAATAAAATATAAATTTAAACGAATTATTTAAAATGGAAATAAGTAATTAGTCCAATTACATTTTTTTTTTTTTTAATTACGGAACATTAGTCAGTTTGGAAATTTTTTTGTGCCCCTAGTTGAATATAAGACTGCGCTAAACAAGTTCAAACACGTTGTTCACAAAAACATTAGCAATACAGTCTATGTGCTACTTACTGAAGCTTGGACTTATTGAAGCATGCCACTGTCCCACTCGAATGAACGGGTTGTAATTTAAAACACACCTACGGGAATTACAGTACTACCTTGTACATTGACAGCCACGGACATAGTGCTTGATTAGGACAGTGTTGATCGATATGTTTAGTTGGTAAATAGCTAGTATGAGACATATTGGACATGGCTACTAAACATGAGGAGTACGAAGTACTCTGTTTTTAAGCCATGATGAGTTCGTCATCTTATTTCATAAGTAATTAAGCTCGGAGTTCCTATTATGGTAACCATATGATGTTGGCAATTATATAATATTTAAGTTATTAAAGGACAATAGCAAGTTTGTGGGTGCAGGCAGCTGTTACAATATCTAAATAATAATTATCTGTAAATTGTGTAAATTGGAATACACAAACAACCATGAACGTAGTTGAAGGCAATGTTGAAAAACGCATAAAGTCAATTGTGCAAATCCGAACTCACGTATGTGTGGGTATTACTGTGGTTTCATATATAATTACTGTTGTATTCCTAGAAGAATCCTTAACCCATATCTGTAGTTTGATATTGTAACATATATTAGCAACACAATGGCACTAAATCACTTTCCGCCGTCGTGCTCTGTAACCAGCAAACTATTTAGCAACTTTTCAGTAATAGTTTTCTTAAATGGAGAAATTGTTTACTTACGGTTGAATATTATTAGATTTTACTGTATTACTTATAAGTATTATAACAAGTATATAATTGTAGTTTCCAACTTTTTTTTTATCAATACTAATATTAATTAGTTTTTAATTAATTAATTTATTTGTAGATAAAATTTTTAACATGGCTTTCATATTAATATTGAGGCTTTACTGGGCCGAAAACCTGCTTTACATCCTATTAAAAACGGAAATTACTACTACATGCCTACTTCTTACACTTTTCCTCCATTCATTTAAATGGGTGGGTGCGAACGTTCTGCATGACATATTTGCCTTAATTACCATACTTCCTGATAGATCCGAAACCCAGGTAAAAAAAAAAGAGAAATCCCCCTCCCCATATTTTTCGATTCGTTCGGGATCAGGGGAATACAGACTTTGAGTTCCATTCTACGTTGCTAGGTTATTTCAATATTTCTAACTGGAAGGTAAACAGAATAAAGAGTCCCTTGTCAGTGTCGAATGATAGCTTGTTTTTTGCATTCATGTTTTTGCATTCCGTTTTCTTATTATTAATCAAAAGTCACTTAACGGAGTTGTATACAGCTGCGATTTTTCTTCGATGGCTAAACTTATTTTTTATCTCAATTATAAACGCAATACAAAAAATTAACAATGATTGATTTTTTTTTAAAACGACACAACATACAGTTCGGCAAGAGGGAAGACGGGGCAGATGTTGTTGTCCAAATAACTTAGATCCGGCATGGCGTATGTTTGAAAGATGAAGGTGGTTTATAAAAGCAAACAGTGAAATTTGATTTGAGAGAAATGAAGTAATTAAAGTTCGAAGTCTAATGAAGCGTCTGTAATATCGATGAGAGCAATGCATATGTAAGCCAGAAAATTCTTTGGATAAGTTCGAGGAGTAAATGCGAATTCTCCCAGTGCTCTTCCTGGAAGAGTTTGTTCAAAAAAATTGGGAAGCAAAACAAAAGTGATCAAAAGTATATCCGTAGATCCATAGTGTGCCATGGGTAACCGAGGCCTTCATCGTAAGTGAAGAGTGATCCCGGATCAAAGTGCCTGCCATTCGAAACATTTTTTGTCTAACATTTCACTTAGATCGAGAAACCACCCATCCATGTAAAATTTGCTAATTCCTGGCATATAATTTTTATTGATGGTAGTGCTGTAGCTTTGGCAAAATGCTTAATAAATTAAGTTACTTCTTTTATGTTAGAAAATTTTTTTTTCATTTTTAATGACGGGCGATTTTGTCGGGAGAAGTCCATAGAGATT